>ML795304.1:45496-83529 GCA_009831015.1 Picea engelmannii
CCCGCTCTGGCGCACTGAGAAAACTTATTCTTTGAGGACACTTGCTCGCAAGTGATCTGGACTTTTATGATGTTAAAACATTTATCCTTGATTATGATGCGTTATGATAGATGACATGATGTTTTACTGCTTTGACATAGACAGCTGCTATTGACTCAGTTTTATTGAGTGTGCAGGTTTTTGGACCTTGAGGATGCAGAGGCATCGATGGAACCCCTTGGACTCCGGATTGAGTCAGGGAGTGTGCTATTTGGGTTGATTTATTTACTGTGATATTTCATTGATTGATGATATGATGTTGACATGTTCTGACACGATTGTTGATGATGCAGGCTGACGATAGCTTGCTGACCAGACTCACATATGGAGTAAAGGGGTCACACACGATTTCCAGAGAGGTTGGGGGAGAGGTGTGGACAGCAGCCCTGCCACAGCCTACTAGCACTCTCGTCGTGGCTTGAACTGTAGGTTAACGATTACCTAGTTCCAGAGGATCCACGATGCTGTGAGGGCATACTGCGATAGTCGCTCACGATGATTCTAAGGGGCGTGCAATAAGGCGGGGGCCTTATTCCTTAGAGCCCTTAGTCTCCCACAAGTTCACCTAGCGGAGTGTTGACTCCAGGGGTTATAGATGTCTACCAATCAGTCAAGTTGGCGAGTGGCACCCTTGGAGCATGTGGTGCATCCTACAGGGCACGTCGCGCAAAAGAACCACAAGAAGCGATTGGCACCCTTGGAGCACGTGGTGCATCCTAAAGGGCACGTCGCGCAAAATAACCACAAGAAGCGAGTGGCACCCTTGGAGCACGTGGTGCATCTTGGAGGGCACGTCGTGCAAAAGAAACATGAGTTGGCGAGTGGCACCCTTGGAGCACGTGGTGCGTCCTGAAGGGCACGTCGCGTTGATGTTGATGAAGGAAAAAACCTAGATGGCCCTAAGACATTTGACACATTAAGAAATCCTTAAACAACCTCCCTAACCATGTGTTGCCCAGTTCAGAATCTAAGTCCTAAGTCCAAAACTTTTCTAGGGTAAAAATTTGGTCTAACCTTAAGAAAAAGGCCCTAGAATAAAAATAAAAATTTAAACAAAAACCCACTTAAGTAATAGTTTAGTCTTCATAAAATTCTTGGGGAAAATGAAGTATAAATTAAATTAAAAATAATGGATTTAAAAATTTCAAAGAAGAAATTATTTCATTAACTTGTGGAAGTACAAACATATTAAATTAATAATAAAAGGGAAGATTTAATAACGCAACTTCCATTTTGGGCTTTAATAAAAAGGGGAAAGAAGGGAATAATAAGAATTAGGAAACTAAGTAATGAAGGAAACTTAATCAAGGAAAGATGGGAACTTATGGTAAAAAAAAAAAAGCAAGGTCAACATAGTAAGGAATCTGCAATTAAGAACCTGCTAATATGAGCTAATTTAGTAACATCTTTTTTTTTAGGAAAGTATTTAAAACATGTAAGGGGATCTAGGAACACCTAGGAGTAAGTTTAGGAGCACCTCTAGATGGGTGAGGGATTTGAGACAATTAATAAATTTAAAGAAAATATTTATTGGAGAAAAGAGGGGGATAGACGACACTTGTGCGATGGAGAATATTTAGAATATTTTATTGAAACTTAATATAAAATGTGAATTAGGAAAGTTGGTGGTTCTCAAAAACTCTATAAAATAAAAGGGATATGAGGAAGAAGGAATCGGTTGTTAGCGTAACGTTACGCTGCCGGATTTGTGACTTGAATGATTACTTGTGGAGAGTTGGGATTTTCCATCTCGGATTGGAGTGGTAGCTCGGCCTTGCGAGCCGAGATGGGAAGCTAGATTTACCATATGGATCATGTGTGGCCCCTTTGCGGCTCGGGGGGATAAGGGGGAAGCAGAGTACCGCTAGCATTGGCTGGGAGGTACCAATGTAGTCTCGACGATTGGTGAGCGTGAGCAGCAAGGAGCGTGCGAGCATCTTCGAGGCAGACGATAAGGCAACGGTACAATTTTTATCCTTTAGTAGAATAGAATGCATCATGACTTATGTTGGGATCGGAATATCGGGTATAATGGATCGTTTGGTTGTTTTTATTTACTTACTCAGCAATTATAAAAGTAACTGTTGTAATGGTTGTGTTATTTAAGGTTGCTCATGGAACACCGTATTATTGTTGCAAGTGACATAAAATTTTGATATTCTATGGGTTATGTTGGTACGATTTACAAATTTTAAGCTATTGAAGAACCTCTTCATAATTTATCGGTAATGACTATTTTTCTGTTCAATATCAGCGTGGATGTAATGTTGCTATTATCTTATTTCCATTCCTCTCAGCCATCCGCTTTTACCCTCTACGTTTTTGTTGTCCTTGCAATTTACCTCGCTGCAGACAATGATTTATCCTCTCAGCTGGACCCTTCACCACGCGTTGAACCTGGGACGGGGACTACACACTGACTGCGTGGGTTGTTCTTACTTGGCGTCTGTCAGGCGGCTATACAGTGGGTCATGGTGCTACCTCCTCCCACCAGCGACAATTCTCTCCCTTCTATAAACAACCCTATATCCCTCCGAAATTTTGCACGCAACCCTAAGCTGATCTAAACCTTACGACTCAACGGTGGAGGCGGCATGTTACACACGGTCGGGGACTATCAGCCAATTGTTGGTTCTCGACTTCCGTGCGTGGGTCCCTTAGAGTTGTTCATGCCCGTATCAACTAAATATCGAACCGTAATTTCCAGCTGTGCGCGGGGGAAAACCTTCTGGTATGCGTTTGGCGTTCGTTCTATTCTTCTGAGTTGGGTTATTTCCAATCTTGATCATAATTTACTGATATCCAGGAATTCGGAGGCTGATGTTTCTTTTTTCATCCAGTGATTCTAGCCGTAATGGCTGCCTTGGATACATGCTGGCATGGAGATGGAGGCGTGTTTACTGGGTTGGCAACGAACCCCCTTCCCGCAGATTCGACAGATTGGGAACAACCTTTTTCTCATCTTGACAGTTGTTTGTTGTTGGGTCATGACCTTGGTCATCATCCCTTTTCCTTATTTGGAACCGAGTTAGCCATCACTCCCCTATTCTGGGCGTTTTTAATTAAGACTTGTGACCAACACTTGGGCAACACTGATCCAGAGAGATATACCCGACTGAACGGCAGCAGTCGAATGGCATGGTGCCAGACCACATGCTAGGAACTGTCTAGGGTTTTCGTTCTATGTCCTTCGTGTCTTTTTTGGATCTTGAATGGTTTTGGCGGGTAGTGTTGATTGGTAATTCTTAGAGTGGATTCTATCGATCAGTTTAGACTAGTCATTTAAGATAGGGATTTGGCGTAAAGGTTAATTGGTTCATTAGTTGTATTATTGTTGAGATACATAAGAGGGATGTTTAATGTAAGGTCAGTGTTAGATGACTTAAAGGGTAAATTCTATTGTTAATTTATTGGCAACGCTATTTCAATCCAAAATGTAAGGATATGGTTATTTGTGGTACAGTTATGAAAACTTTATTGTTCTTGATAAGGTAAAATGACATAGTAAAATTCTAAATGATGTTATGGTAAGGTTACGTTATTGTAATATGCACCAAGGTAAAGTCAATTGATTATGTTGTTGTAGAATATGTAACTAAAATATATGGTTGTTTTAAATAGGAATGTGTAATGCTAATAAAATAACATTTAATGCTAATATAATGAAATTTTAAATGTTATTTTATTAGCAAGGTTATGGCATTATAAAACACAATGATGACACTGTTTTATGGGGAGTTGATATTGTTTTCTGGGAGATTAATAAGTTATTTGCAGAGTCACAGAAATAAAATGTGATGTGGTTATTATTTCAGGTTAACGTTGTTAATTTGTTTGATTGTTAACCCACAAAAATGTAATTGAACTAAGCGCAATCCGTTTTTATGAGTTAGTAACTAGGATACCAATCAATTGAATTTATGTTATTTCCAATAGGTGGAATGGGTAACACGTCGACGACTGGAATTTAAATAGAGAATTTAGTCTCTAATTAATGCCAATTGAGTCGTAGAAGATACCTAGTCTTAACAGTGGTTGGTCGTTGTCGGAGTCCTTTTGACTTGCGCTTTCCATAAAGGACGGGTTGTTTATTTAATAAATTGTTGTATTTGGTTGTGGTCTTGATTGCTTGGTCTGCCTGTGTCAGGAGGGATGTAGACACCTCCATGTAGCCTTAGTATATAAGTCTGTGTGTGTGATTATTGTCTGTGTAAAGAATCCAGTGTCGTATTAAGAGTCTCGGGCCCTTTAAAGGTAGGGTTTCCACTCTTGCGACACACCTCACAGAGATTACTAGTTTCTGCCTAAGCAGTCGGCCAAAAGCCTATCTGACATTCTCTCTCTCCGGAGCAGAGAACGAAGATTAAATGCCCTACTTTCCTGTGCAGAAATAGAAAATCTACTACTATGGATTCTTCCTTCTGTGTTCGTAATGTACATAACCCAGTATGTCGTTTAATGCTTGCAGTTACTTGTTGTGCGCCTTATGTCATCTTGTTGTGATCATTGTGGTTGCTTCTTGTTAGTCATCGAGTTGATACATAGAGTCAAGTGTGTCTGTTCCCTTTTTACACGCACGCACACACCTTAAACAAAAAAAAACATTTCACCTATGAAAGAGTTGTTGTCGTAACGAGGAGGTCGTTACATATGGTATCAGAGTGGGTTCGACCCGTGACTTGGATTCGCTACAGCTTCCATGACATGGCATGATTTGATTATATTGTTGTTGATCGAGTTGATTGTGTGCGTGCAGGTAATCGTGGTTAGAGGACTCCGCGGAGGCAGACGACGGGGTGTTAGGGGAGGAGGCGTGACACCTCCAGTAGCATCCACACCTGAGGGGTCTAACCCCCAGAGAGGCGAGCAGGTTCTCGGACAGGAGAAGATAGCAGTTGGCGATGTCGTGGGGATGATGAGATCTTTTCATCACATGTCCGAGGCGCTGATCAGCTGATTGGACAAAGACGAGGCCAGGGTGTCGGCACCCACTGAGGTTCCGACGCGCGCACCGGTCGTTACCGGTAGCATTCACCGTGAACTCGAGAAGGTTAAATTTCCCGAGTTCTTTGGTGCCCCGGATGGTGCCGCCGCCGAGGCATGGCTGGAGAATATGGCGATGTGCTTGGCACTTTGCGATTATACCTCCAGCATGAAGGTCCGCATGGCAGTCTTTCAACTGAAGGGGAGCGATCTTCTATGGTGGAAGATGCTCCTGCCGCAGCTGAACATGGTCGTTGAAGACGGTTCATGGGAACTATTCGAGGAACGGTTGCGAGAGAGGTACCTTTCATAGGAATTCATCGAGCGTCATCTCAATGAGTTCAACGCATTACGACAGGGAGGTCGTACGGTGCCCAAGTACGAGGCACGTTTTATAGAGCTACTCCGGTATGCTCCGCACCTTAACACTGAGAAGCTCAAGGTCAACCGGTTCATGTTTGGCCTTAATGACAGCCTGCATGCAAAGTTTAGGATCTTGATGCCTCAAACCTTGAACGACGTTGTCCAAAAGGCCCTCATAGCAGAGGAGGAGCTTATCAGTGGGGGTCAGACTAGGACTCCAGTGAGACCAGCAGGGCAGGGTTCATCTGGTACACCGCAACATCAGACACCAGTGAGCCATACGCCGGGATATCATGGTTTCCAGAGAGGGTCCACTTTCACTACACCCCGACGACCACCGCCTCAGCAGCGGACACCGTATCGGGGACCACAGCACCACCAACATCGTCGCCCGCAGCAGTAACAGTTTAGGCCTATTCAGCAGAACAGACCGGGGTTCCAGGCCAGTGGTTCGTCATCTTCTACTTCAGGTACCAGGATTACTAGGCCGAAGAAGGGGTGTTGGACGTGTGGGGAGCCACACTACCAACGCGATTGTCCCGTGGAGAGGCCTAGAGAATACGGATCATCCGAACCCACTACCGTGGGAGATATGGGCAAGGCCCATCGGATTCATGCAGCGGTGAATAACTACCAGGAAGAGCACCAGTCGACTATGCTCGAGACGGCAGGTACTGTCGATGACCATACCCTTAGTATTTTGATAGACCCAGGTGCTATTGAGAGTTTCATTTATGGTGCAGTGCTAAAAAGGATTAAGGTAAAGGCAGTCGAAGATGATGAGTTTAGCTTTGTGGAGATGGCTTCGGGAGCCAAACAGAAGGTTAGAGAAAAGGTTACGGGTTGTGCCCTTAACCTGGGAGAGTTTGTCACGAGGGTCAACTTGTACGTCACGATCTTAGGATATTATGACGTAGTGATTGGTATGGATTGGTTGGAATCGCATGAGGCGATACTCAACTGTAATACAAAACAGTTGAGCTTGGTCGATGATGAAGGGAAGAGATGTGTGATTGTAGGACGGAACCAGGGAGTATCCCTGAGGTTCGTCTCTTCCTTACAATTACGGAAGAGCATGCGCAAGGGGTGAAAGCTTTATGCGATCCTCGCGTTAAATGAAAAATGAGTAGCGGAAGGTCTAGAACACCTTCCGGTGGTGAAGGAGTTTGCGAACATATTTCCAGAGGAGTTTCCTATGATGCCGCCAGAAAGGGAACTGGAGTTTACCATAGACCTGAAACTGGGGACTGAACTGATAGCAAGAATGCCTTATCGGATGTAGACCCCGGAGTTGAAAGAGCTGAAAATGAAACTGAAGGAGTTGTTGGACCTGGGAATGATAATCCCTAGTGTGTCACCGTGGGGTGCACCAGTTATTTTCATACGAAAGAAGGACGGATCATGGAGGCTTTGCATTGACTACCGTCAACTGAACAAGGCTACAATCAAGAATTAGTATCCCTTACCAAGAATTGATGATCTGTTCGATCAAATGAAGGGTGTGACGGTGTTCTCCAAGATCGATTTGCGGTCAGGGTATCACCAGTTATGGATCAAGGAGGATGACGTCCCTAAGACCACCTTTAAGATGAGATTTGGACATTACAAGTTTATTGTTTTACCGTTTGGACTGACAAACGCCCCAGGGGTATTCATGAGTTTGATGAACGGGGTGTTCCGCAAGTACTTGGACAAGTTCATCCAAGTATTCATTGACGATATTTTGATCTACTCTCGGACGATGGAGGATCATGATGAGCACTTTCACTTGGTACTACAGTGCCTTCGAGAGCACAACTTGTATGGGAAGTTGTCCAAATGCTCTTTTTATCAATCAAGGATTCACTACTTAGGGCATGTCATCTCCGGCGAAGGTATCGCCGTAGATCTAGCCAAGGTTGAGTCTATTATGGAATGGCCTGCGCCGACTAATGTCACAGAAGTGCATATTTTTATGGGTTTAGCAGGATATTATCGAAGGTTTGTCGAGTGATTTTCGAAGATAGCAAATCCGATCACGAAAATGTAGAAGAAAAACAAGAAGTTTGTTTGGACCAAGAAATGCACGGAAAAATTTCGAACACTTAAAGAGTTGTTGACCACAGCAGCGATACTAAAGGTCCCTGACATGGATGCAGTCTTCTGGGTATGCACTGATGCATCCAAGGAAGGTTTAGGCGGAGTCTTGATGCAAGACGGACGAGTGATTGCTTACATTTCGAGGAAGCTGAGAAGGCATGAGGAGAACTAGGCAACCCATGATTTGGAGTTATTAGCCATCGTATACACCTTGACGGTTTGGAGACACTACCTTGTTGGATGAAAATTTGAATTAAGGACCGATCATTGTGGACTACAACACATTTTTATGCAAAGCAACCTGAACGCGTGACAACGACGTTGGTCGGAATTGCTTAGCGAGTACGACTTTGAGATTACATACATAAAGGGAATGGTGAACCGAGTGGCAGATGCTTTGAGTCGGAGGCCACGCATCTTTTCGGTGTTGCCTCTTCATACGGATCTACGTGTGAACATTCTCACTTTACAGCGTGATGATGATTGGTACAAAGAGGTCGAGGGTTTTATCGGACAAAACACCATGATGGTACCAAGATACGAGGGATTTTCATTTGATAACGATGGGTTATTGAGGTTTAGAAGTCGGATTTACGTACCGCTAAACGATGAGTTGAGGATGTTGATCCTGAGCGAGGCTCATAGAGCAGTTTACATGGCTCACCTGGGAGTTACGAAGATGAGGGTAGACCTTAAACCCTTATTCTTCTGGAAGGGAATGAAGGCCGACATAGTCAACTTTTTGGCTAGATGTCTAGAGTGTCAGCAGGTAAAGGCTGAACATAGACACCCGACAGGATTACTTCAACCACCTACCATTCCAGAATCGAAATGGGAAGTTATTTCGATGGATTTTATTGTTGGAATGCCACTGAAGGCAAGGAGACACGACTCGATTTTTGTAGTAGTAGACACTCTGACGAAGAGTGCTCACTTTATTCCTGTGCGTACAACGTATCAGGCACCTGACATAGCGAGAGTTTTCATCAATGAGATTGTGAGGTTGCATGGCGTGCCTAAGAAGATTATATCCGATCGAGGATCGGTGTTTACTGGACGATTTTGGACGAGTTTCCAAGAGGCCTTAGGAACGCAACTTAACTTTAGTACTGTGTATCACCCAGAGACTGACGTTGAGACCGAACGAACCAACCAAACCTTGGAAGAGATGTTGCGCATGTACGTGATGGACCAACAAAAGCATTGGGAAGACTTCTTGCCTCTAGTAGAGTTCTCTTACAACAACAGTTACCAGAGCACCATTAAGATGGCGCCTTTTGAGTTTCTTTACGGGTGACCATGTCGATCGCCCTTGAGTTGGGATCGGCTTGAGGATAGGGTCCTGGTAGGACCAGAAGCGATCCAAGAAATGGAAGAGAAAATGAAAACCATAAGACAAAGGATTAAAGAAGCACAGGATCGACAGAAGAGTTATGCCGATGCGCACCGAGTCGACCGTAGTTATGAGGTCAGTGATCGAGTCTTCTTCCGGGTTAAACTGCATAAGAGTTCGATCAAGTTTTAAAATGAAGATAAAATCTCTCCTAGGTTCGTGGGACCTTTCGATATTGTGGAGAGAAAGGGGCCCGTGGCCTATCGACTAGCCTTGCCTGATTCTTTGAGGCATATGCACAATGTTTTTCATGTATCTATTTTGAGACATTATATTAGTGATCCTACACACGTGATTGACATGAGTTCCTTGCAGGTATCAGATGAGGGAGCGCTCATGGTTGAGCTGGTCCGCATCTTCGATCATCGTGTTCGAAAGTTATGACGTCGAACGGTAGATCAGGTCAAGGTTCAGTGGGACAGTTATAGTCCACACTCGACGACCTAGGAGGACGCATATGATATGCGCTAGCAATTTCCATTTTTGTTTGATAGATAGACTTATGATACTGTGATACTTTTATTTTGGCATTTATACTGAGAAACTTCGGGACAAAGTTTAGACCAAGAGGGGGTGTATGTAACATCCCGCTCTGGCGCACTGAGAAAACTTATTCTTTGAGGACACTTGTTCGTAAGTGATCTAGACTTTTATGATGTTAAAACATTTATCCTTGATTATGATGCGTTATGATAGATGACATGATGTTTTATTTCATTGACGTAAACATGTGCTATTGACTCAGTTTTATTGAGTGTGTAGGGTTTTGGACCTTGAGGATGCAGAGGCATCGATGGAACCCCTTGGACTCCGGATTGAGTCAGGGAGTGTGCTATTTGGGTTGATTTATTTACTGTGATATTTCATTGATTGATGATATGATGTTGACATGTTCTGACATGATTGTTGATGATGCAGGCTGACGATAGCTTGCCAGCCAGACTCACATATGGAGTAAAGGGGTCACACACGATTTCCAGAGAGGTTGAGGGAGAGGTGTGGACAAAATCCCTACCACAACCTACTAGCACTCCCGCCGTGGCTCGAACTGTAGGTTAACGATTACCTAGTTCGAGAGGATCCATGATGCCGTGAGGGAAGACTGTGACAGTCGCTCACAATGATTCTAAGGGGCGCGCAATAAGGCAGGGGCCTTATTCCTTAGAGCCCTTAGTCTCCCACAAGTTCACTTGGCGGAGTGTTGACTCTAGGGGTTATAGATGTCTACCAATTAGTCAAGTTGGCGAGTGGTACCCTTGGAGCACGTGGTTCATCCTAAAGGGAACGTTGCGCAAAAGAACCACAAGAAGCGAGTGGCACCCTTGGAGCACGTGGTGCATCTTGAAGGGCACGTCACGCAAAAGAACCACAAGAAGCGAGTGGCACCCTTGGAGCACGTGGTGCATCCTAAAGGGCACGTCGCGCAAAAGAAACATGAGTTGGCGAGTGGCACCCTTGGAGCACATGGTGCATCTTGAAGGGCACGTCGCATTGATGTTGATGAAGGAACAAACCTAGATGGCCCTAAGACATTTGACACATTAAGAAATCCTTAAACAACCTCCCTAACCAAGTGTCGTACAGTTCAGAATCTAAGTCCTAAGTCCAAAACTTTTCTAGGGTAAAAATTTGGTCTAACCTTAAGAAAAAGGCCCTAGAATAAAAATAAAAATTTAAACAAAAACCCACTTGAGTAATAGTTTAGTCTTCATAAAATTCTTGGGGAAAATGAAGTATAAATTAAATTAAAAATAATGGATTTAAAAATTTCAAGGAAGAAATTATTTCATTAACTTGTGGAAGTACAAAGATATTAAATTAGTAATAAAAGGGAAGATTTAATAACGCAACTGCCATTTTGGGATTTAATAAAAAGGGAAAAGAAGGGAATAATAAGAATTAGGAAACTAAGTAATGGAGGAAACCTAATAAAGGAAAGATGGGAACTTATGGTAAAAAAGCAAAAAAGAAGGTCAACATAGTAAGGAATCTGTGATTAAGAACCTGCTAATATGAGCTAATTTAGTAACATATTTTTTTTTAGGAAAGTATTTAAAACATGTAAGGGGATCTAGGAACACCTAGAAGTAAGTTTAGGAGCGAATCTAGGTGGGTGAGGGATTTGAGACAATTAATAAATTTAAAGAAAATGTTTATTGGAGAAAAGAGGGGGATAGACGACACTTGTGCGATGGAGAATATTTAGAATATTTTATTGAAACTTAATTTAAAATGTGAATTAGTAAAGTTGGTGGGTCTTAAAAACTCTATAAAAGAAAAGGGAGATGAGGAAGAAGGGATCGGCTGTTAGCGTAACATTACGTTGCTGGATTTGTGACTTGACTGATTACTTGTGGAGAGTTGGGATTTTCCAGCTCCGATTGGAGTGGTACCTCGGCCTTGCAAGGCGAGCTGGGAAGATAGATTTACCATATGGATCATGTGTGGCCCCTTTGCATCTCGGGGGGCTAAGGGGGAAGCAAAGTACCCCTAGCATTGGCTGGGAGGTACCGGTGTAGTCTCGACAGTCGGCAAGAGGGAGCACCAAGGACCGTGCGGGCATATTCGAGGCGGACGATAAGGCAATGGTATGATTTTTATCCTTTAGTAGAATAGAATGCATCATGACTTATGCTAGGATCGGAATATCGGGTATAATGGATTGTTTGGCTGTTTTTATTTTTTATGTACGACTGTGTTATTTAAGGTTGCTCATGGAACATTGTGTTATTGTTGCAAGTGACGTAAAATTATGATATTATATGGGTTATGTTGGTACGATTTACAAATGTTAAGCTATTGAAGAACCTCTTCATAGTTTATTGGTAATGATTGTTTTTCTGTTCAATCTTAGCATGGATGTAATGTTGCTATTATATTATTTCCATTCCTCTCAACCATCCGCTTTTACCCTCTACGTTTCTATTGTCCTTACAGTTTACCTCGCTGCAGACAATGATTTACCCCCCCTATGGATGCGATCTTGTCATGGGATAGTCTGCAAATTACCTTCTAGGTTCAAATTTTTAAATTCTTTTGGTGGCGTCGTAAATCATCCTTGTCTACTTGTCAGTTGATTTCTTTTTTTCTGCTGCCTCTTCGGCATTTACAGCCTTGGGAAGTCTTTTGCCTTCTCGGAGTAAGTTCGAGCAACGATTTTTGATGCTTGGGATGCCTCCCGGTTCAGATCCCTTTTCCAAGTAGCTCAGGTCACCCCGGTGTTTAGTGAACCCTTTCCCTCGGCCCTGTTGTCCTTGTCTCGACTCGTTTCAGTGTTAACCTTCTTGCGTTCCCTCACACCCGATTCTCCTTGTCCAGTGATACTTGTAAATGGTGAGACAAACCTGCGCATGCATGACTCTGTCGGCGTCGACTTCTTAATACATATCCTATGCACCATACCACCGAGTGATCATTTGGCCTACTTCCAGATAATCCCTTCACCACGAGTTGAACCAGGGACGGGGCCTACACGCTGACCGCGTGGGTTGTTCTTACTTGGCATCTGTTGGGCAGCTCTACACTGGGTCGTGGTGCTACCTCCTCCCACCGGCGACAGTTCTCTCCCTTCTGTAATCAGCCCTGTATCCTTCCTAAATTTTGGACGCAACTCTGAGCTGATCCGAACCTTACCCCTCAATGGTGGAGGCGACATTTTACACACGGTCGGGGACTATCAGCCAGTTGTTGGTTCTCGACTTCCGTGTGTGGGTCCCTTAGAGTTGTTCATTCCTGTATCAACTAAATCTCGAACCCTAAGTTCCAGCTGTGCACGGGGGAAAACCTTTTGGTATGCGTTCGATGTTCGTTCTGTTCTTCCGGGTTGGGTTATTTCCAATCTTGATCACAATTTACTGACAGCCAGGAATTCGGAGGCTGATGTGTCTTTTTTCATCCTAGGTTTCTAGCCGTAAAGGCTGCCTTGGATATGAACTGCCATGGATATGGAGGCGTGTTTACTGGGTTGGCAACGAACCCCCTTCCGACAGATTCGACAGACTGGGCAAAACCTTTTCCTCGTGTTGGCAGTTGTTTGTTGTTGGGTCATGACCTTGGCCATCATCCCTTTTCCTTATTTGGAACCGAGTTAGCCATCGCTCCCTTATTCTGGGCATTTTTAATTAAGTCTTGTGACCAACACTTGGGCAGCACTGATCCGGAGAGATATACCCGACTGAACGGCAGCAGTCGAATGGCATGGTGCCAGACCGCATGCTAGGAACTGTCTAGGGTTTTCGTTCTATGTCCTTCGTGTTTTTTTTGGATCTTGAATGGTTTTGGCGGGTAGTGTTGATTGGTAATTCTTAGAGTGGATTCTATCGATCAGTTTAGACTAGTCATTTAAGATAGGGATTTGGTGTAAAGGTTAACTGGTTCATTAGTTGTATTATTGTTGAGATACATAAGAGGGATGTTTAATGTAAGGTCAGTGTTAGATGACTTAAAGGGTAAATTCTATTGTTAATTTATTGGCAACGCTATTGCAATCCAAAATGTAAGGATATGGTTATTTGTGGTACAGTTATGAAAACTTTATTGTTCTTGATAAGGTAAAATGACATAGTAAAATTGTAAACGATGTTATGGTAAGGTTACGTTATTGTAATATGCACCAAGGTAAAGTCAATTGATTATGTCGTTGTAGAATATGTAACTAAAATATATGGTTGTTTTAAATAGGAATGTGTAATTCTAATAAAATAACATTTAATGCTAATATAATGAAATTTTAAATGTTATTTTATTAGCAAGGTTATGGCATTATAAAACGCAATGATGACACTGTTTTATGGGGAGTTGATATTGTTTTCTAGGAGATTAATAAGTTATTTGCAGAGTGACAGAAATAAAATGTGATGTGGTTATTATTTCAGGTTAACGTTGTTAATTTGTTGGATTGTTAACCCACAAAAATGTAATTGAACTAAGCACAATCCATTTTTATGAGTTAGTAACTAGGATACCAATCAATTGAATTTACGTTATTTCCAATAGGTGGAATGGGTAACACGTCGATGACTGGAATTTAAATAGAGAATTTAGTCTGTAATTAATGCCAATTGAGTTGTAGAAGATACCTGGTCTTAACAGTGGCTGGTCGTTGTCGGAGTCCTTTTGACTTGCGCTTTCCATAGAGGACGGGTTGTTTATTTAATAAATTTTTTTATTTGGTTGTGGTCTTGATTGCTTGGTTTAACTGTGTCGGGCGGGATGTAGACACCTACATGTAGCCTTAGTATATAAGTCTGTGTGTGTGATTATTGTCTGTGTAAAGAATCCAGTGCCGTATCAAGAGTCTCGAGCCCTTTAAAGGCAGGGTTTCCACTCTTGCGACACACCTGACAGAGATTACTAGTTTATGCCTGAGCAGCTGGCTAGGAGCCTATCTGACATTCTCTCTCTCCGGAGCAGAGAACGAACATTAAACGCCCTGCTTTCCTGTGCAGAAATAAAAAATCTACTACTATGGATTCTTCCTTCTGTGTTCGTACTGTACATAACCCAGTATGTTGTTTAATGCTTGCAGTTACATGTTGTGTGCCTTATGTCGTCTTGTTGTGAACATCGTGGTTGCATCTTGTTAGTCGGCTGGTGGAGACATAGAGTCAAGTGTGTATGTTCCCTTTTTACACATGCACACACACCTTAAACAAAAAAACAAATTGCACCTATGAAAGCGTTGTTGTCGTAACGAGGAGGTCGTTACATATGGTATCATAGCGGGTTTGACCCACAACTTGGATTCGCTACATCTTCCGTGGCATGGAATGATTTGATTATACTGTTACTGATCGAGTTGATTGTGTGCGTGCAGTTAATCATGGTTAGAGGACGCTGCGGAGGCAGACGACGGGGTGCTAGGGAAGGAGGCGTGACGCCTCCAGTAGCATCCACGCCTGAGGGGTCTAACCCCCAGGGAGGCGAGAAGGTTCTTAGACAGGAGAAGATAGCAGTTGGCGATGTTGTGGGGATGATGAGATATTTTCAGCACATGTCTGAGGCGTTGATCAGCCGATTGGATAGAGACGAGGCCAGGGCACCGACACCCGCTGAGGTTCCACCGCGCGCACCGGTTGTAACCGGTAGCATTCACTGTGAACTTGAGAAGGTTAAATTTCTCAAGTTCTTTGGTGCCCCGGATGGCCCCGCCATCGAGGCATGGTTGGAGAATATGGCGATGTGCTTCACAATTCGCGATTATACCTCCAACATGAAGGTCCGCATGGCGGTCTTTCAACTGAAGGGGAGTGCTCTTCTATGGTGGAAGACGCTCCTGCCACAGCTGAACATGGTCGTTGAAGATGTGTCATGGGAACTATTCGAAGAACGGTTCCGAGAGAGGTACGTTTCATAGGAATTCATCCAGTGTCAGATCAATGAGTTCAACGCATTATGACAGGGCGGTCGTATGGTGCCCGAGTGCGAGGGACATTTTATGGAGCTACTCCGGTATGATCTGCACCTTAACACTGAGAAGCTCAAGGTCAACCGGTTCGTGTTTGGCCTTAATGACAGCTTGCGTGCAAAGGTTAGGATCTTGATGCCTCAAACCTTGCACGACGTTGTCCAAAAGGCCCTCATAGCAGAGGAGGAGCTTATCAGTGGCGGTCAGACTAGGACTCTAGCAAGACCAGCAGGGAAGGGTTCATCTGGTACACCGCAACATCATACACCAGTGAGACATACGCCGGGATATCGTGGTTTCCAGAGAGGGTCCACTTTCACTACACCCCGATGATCGTCGCCTCAGCAGCGGAAACCTTATCCGGGACCACAGCACCACCAGCAGCTTCGCCCACAGTAGAACCAGTTTAGGCTTGTTCAGTAGAACAGACTGGGGTTCTAGGCCAGTGGGTCGTCGTCTTCTACTTTGGGTACCAGGATTACTGGGCCGAAGAAGGGGGGTTGGACGTGTGGGGAGCCACACTACGAGCGCGATTGTCCTGTGGAGAGGACCAGAGCGTTCGAATCAGCCAGACCCACTACCGTGGGAGATATGGGCAAGGCCCATCAGATTCATGCAGTGGTGAATAACTACTAGGCATAGCACCCAGACCCTTAGTATTTTGATAGACCCAGGGGCTACTGAGAGTTTCATTTCTGGTGCAGCGCTAAAAAGGATTAAGGTAAAGGCAGTCGAACAGGATGAGTTTAGCTTCATGGAGATGGATTCAGGAGCCAAACAGAAGGTTGGAGGAAAGGTTACGGGTTGTGCCCTTAACCTGGGAGAGTTTGTCACGAGGGTCAACTTGTACGTCACGATCTTAGGATATTATGATGTAGTGATTGGTATGGATTGGCTGGAATCGCATGAGGCGATACTCAACTGTAAGACGAAATGGTTGAGCTTGGTCGATGATGAAGGGAAGAGATGTGTGATTGTAGGATAGAAACAGGGAGTATCCCTGAGGTTCGTCTCTTCCTTACAGTTACGAAAGAGCATGCGCAAGGGGTGCAAGATTTATGCGATCCTCGCATTAAATGAAAAAGGAGTAGCGGAAGGTCTAGAACACCTTCCGGTGGTGAAGGAGTTTGTGGATGTATTTCCAGAGGAGTTGCCTGTGATGTCGCCAGAAAGGGAACTGGATTTTACCATAGACCTGAAACCGGGGACCGAACCAATAGCAAGAACGCCTTATCGGATGTCGACCCTGGAGTTGCAAGCGCTAAAAATGCAACTGAAGGAGTTGTTGGACCTGAGACTCATACGCCCTAGTGTGTCACCGTGGGGTGCACCAGTTATTTTCATACGAATTTACGAGTTTACTGTTTTACCGTTTGGACTGACAAACGCCCCAGGGGTATTCACGAGTTTGATGAACAGGGTGTTCCGCGAGTACTTAGACAAGTTCGTCCAAGTATTCACTGACGATATATTGATCTACTCTCGGACTATGGAGGAGCATGATGAGCACCTGTGCTTGGTACTACAGTGCCTTCGAGAGCACAAATTGTATGGGAAGTTGTCCAAATTCTCTTTTTATCAATCAAGGATTCACTACTTAGGGCATGTCATCTCCGGCGAAGGTATCGCCGTGGATCTAGCTAAGGTTGAGGCTATTATGGAATGGCCTGTGCTGACGAATGTCACAAAAGTGCGTAGTTTTATGGGTTTAGCAGGATACTATTGACGGTTTGTCGAGAGATTTTGGAAGATAGCAAATCCAATCACGGAATTGCAGAAGAAAAACAAGAAGTTTGTTTGGACCGAGAAATGCACAGAAGCATTTCGAACGCTTAAAGAGTTGTTGACCACAACACCGATACTAAAGGTCCCTGACATGGACGCAGACTTCTTGGTATGCACTGATGAATCCAAGGAAGGTTTAGGTGGAGTCTTGATGCAAGACGCGCGAGTGATTGCTTACATTTCGAGGAAGCTTAGAAGGCATGAGGAGAACTACGCAACACATGATTTGGAGTTATTAGCCATCGTATATGCCTTGAAGGTTTGGAGACACTACCTTGTTGGAAGAAAATTTGAATTAAGGATTGATCATTGTGGACTACAACACATTTTTACGCAAAGCGACCTGAACGCATCTTTTTGGTGTTGCCTCTTCAGACGGATCTACGTGAGAAGATTCTCACTTTACAGCGTGATGATGATTGTTGGATTGCCACTGACGGCAAGGAGCCACGACTCGATTTTTGTAGTAGTAGACACTCTGACGAATAGTGCTCACTTTATTCCTGTGCGTACGACGTATCAGGCATCTGACATAGCGAGAGTTTGCATCGGTGAGATTGTGAGGCTGCATGGCGTGCCTAAGAAGATTATATCCGATCGAGGATCAGTGTTTACCGGACGATTTTGGACGAGTTTCCAAGAGGCCTTAGGAACCCAACTTAAATTTAGTACTGCGTATCACCCAGAGACTGACGGTCAGACCAAACGAACTAACCAAACCTTGGAAGACATGTTGTGCATGTACATGATGGACCAACAAAAGCGTTGGAAAGAATTCTTGCCTCTAGTAGAGTTCGCTTACAACAACAGTTACCAGAACACGATTAAGATGGTGCCTTTTGAGTTTATTTACGGGCGACCATGTCAAATACCCTTGAGCTGGGATCGGCTTGAGGATAGGGTCCTGGTAGGACTAGAAGCGATCCAATAAATGGAAGAGAAAATGAAAACCATAAGACAAAGGATTAAAGAAGCGCATGATCAACAGAAGAGTTATGTCGATGCGCACCGAGTCGACCGTAGTTATGAGGTCGGTGATCGAGTCTTCTTGTGGGTTAAACCGCTTAAGAGTTCGATCAAGTTTGGAAAGGGAGCTAAACTCTCTCCTAGGTTTGTGGGACCTTTCGATATTGTGGAGAGAAAGGGGCCCGTGGCCTATCGACTAGCCTTGCCTGATTCTTTGAGGCATATGCACGATGTTTTTCATGTATTTGTTTTGAGACATTATATTAGTGATCCTACACACATGATTGACATGAGTTCCTTGCAGTTATCGGATGAGGGAGCGCTCATGGTTGAGTCGGTCCTCATCTTAGATCAGTTCAAGGTCCAGTGGGACAGTTATAGTCCACACTCGGTGACCTGGGAGGACGCATATGATATGTGCCAGCAATTTCCATTTTTGTTTGATAGATAGACTTATGATATTGTGATACTTTTGTTTCGGCATTTATACTGAGAAACTTCAGGATGAAGTTTAGACCAAGAGGGGGTGTATGTAACATCCCGCTCTGGCGCACTGAGAAAACTTATTCTTTGAGGACACTTGCTCGCAAGTGATCTGGACTTTTATGATGTAAAAACATTTATCCTTGATTATGATGCGTTATGATAGATGACATGAAGTTTTACTGCTTTGACGTAGACAGGTGCTATTGACTCAGTTTTATTGAGTGTGAAGGGTTTTGGACCTTGAGGATGAAGAGGCATCGATGGAACCCCTTGGACTCCGAATTGAGTCAGGGAGTGTGCTATTTGGGTTGATTTATTTACTGTGATATTTCATTGATTGATGATATGATGTTGACATGTTATGACACGATTGTTGATGATGCAGGATGACGATAGCTTGCCGAACAGACTCACATATAGAGTAAAGGGGTCACACATGATTTCCAAAGAGGTTGAGGGAGAGGTGTGGACAACAGACCTGTGACAGCCTACTAGCACTCCCGTCGTGGCTCGAACTGTAGGTTAACGATTACCGATTTCGAGAGGATCCACGATGTCGTGAGGGCAGACTGTCATAGTCGCTCACGATAATTCTAAGGGGCACACAATAAGGCGGGGGCCCTATTCCTTAGAGTCCTTAGTCTCCCACAAGTTCACCTGGTGGAGTGTTGACTCCAGGGGTTATAGATGTCTACCAATCAGTCAAGTTGGCGAGTGGCAACCTTGGAGCACGTGGTGCATCCTGAAGGGAACGTCGCGCAAAAGAACCACAAGAAGTGAGTGGCACCCTTGGACCACGTGGTGCATCCTGAAGGTCACGTCGTGCAAAAGAACCACAAGAAGTGAGTGGCACCCTTGGAGCACGTGGTGCATCCTGAAGGGCACGTTGCGCAAAAGAAACATGAGTTGGCAAGTGGCACCCTTGGAGAACGTGGTGCGTCCTGAAGGGCACGTCACGTTGATGTTGATGAAGGAACAAACCTAGATGGCCCTAAGACATTTGACACATTAAGAAATCCTTAAACAAACTCCCTAACCCAGTGTCGCCCAGTTCAGAATCTAAGTCCTAAGTCCAAAACTTTTCTAGGGTAAAAATTTGGTCTAACCTTAAGAAAAAGGCCCTAGAATAAAACTAAAAATTTAAACAAAAACCCACTTAAGTAATAGTTTAGTCTTCATAAAATTCTTGGGGCAAATGAAGTATAAATTAAATTAAAAATAATGGATTTAAAAATTTCAAAGAAGAAATTATTTCATTAACTTGTGGAAGTACAAAGATATTAAATTAATAATAAAAGGGAAGATTTAATAACGCAACTGCCATTTTGGGCTTTAATAAAAAGGGGAAAGAAGGGAATAATAAGAATTAGGAAACTAAGTAATGGAGGAAACTTAATAAAGGAAAGATGGGAACTTATGGTTAAAAAAAAAAAAGCAAGGTCAACATAGAAAGGAATCTGCAATTAAGAACCTGCTAATATGAGCTAATTTAGTAACATATTTTTTTTTAGGAAAGTATTTAAAACATGTAAGGGGATCTAGGAACACCTAGGAGTAAGTTTAGGAGCGACTCTAGGTCGGTGAGGGATTTGAGACAATTAATAAATTTAAAGAAAATATTTATTGGAGAAAAGAGGGGGATAGACGACACTTGTGCGATGGAGAATATTTAGAATATTTTATTGAAACTTAATTTAAAAAGTGAATTAGTAAAGTTGGTGGGTCTAAAAAAATCTATAAAAGAAAAGGGAGATGAGGAAGAAGGAATCAGCTATTAGCGTAACATTACGCTGTCGGATTTGTGACTTGACTGATTACTTGTGGAGAGTTGGGATTTTCCAGCTCGGATTGGAGTGGTAGCTCGGCCTTGCGAGGCGAGCTGGGAAGCTAGATTTACCATCTGGATCGTGTGTGGCCCCTTTGCAGCTTGGGGGGCTAAGGGGGAAGAAGATTACCCCCAGCATTGACTGGGAGGTACCGGTGTAGTCTCGACGGTCGGCGAGCGGGAGAAGCAAGGAGCGTGTGGGCATCTTCGAGGCGGACGATAAGGCAATGGTACACTTTTTATCCTTTAGTAGAATAGAATGGATCATGACTTATGCTGGGATCGGAATATCGGGTATAATGGATCATTTGGTTGTTTTTATTTACTTACTCGGAAATTATAAAAGTAACTGTTGTAACGAGTTTGTTATTTAAGGTTGCTCATGGAACACCGTATTATTGTTGCAAGTGACGTAAAATTTTGATATTCTATGTGTTCTATTGGTACAATTTACAAATGTTAAGCTATTGAAGAACCTCTTCATAATTGATTGGTAATGACTATTTTTTTGTTCAATCTCAGCGTCGATGTAATGTTGCTATTATCTTATTTCCATTCCTCTCATCCATCCTCTTTTACCCTCTACGTTTCTATTGTCCTTGCAATTTACCTCGCTGTAGACAGTGATTTACCCCCCCTATGGATGCGATCTTGTCATGGGATAGTCTGCAAATTACCTTCTGGGCTCAAATTTTTAAATTCTTTTGGTGGCGTCGTAAATTATCCTTGTCTTCTTGTCAATTGATTTCTTTTTTTTTGCTGCCTCTTCGGCATTTGTAGCCTTGGGAAGGCTTTCCCTTCTTGGAGTAAGTTCGAGCAATGATTTTTGATTTTTGGGATGCCTCCCGGTTCGGATCCCTTTGCCAAGTAGCTCAGGTTGCCCCGGCGTTTAGTGAACCCTTGCCCTCGGCCCTGTGGTCCTTGTCTCGACTCATTTTAGTGTTAACCTTCCCGCGTTCCCTCACACCCGAATCTCCTCGTCCAGTGATACTTGTAAATGGCGAGACAAACTTGCGCATGCATGCCTCTACCGATGTCGACTTCTTAATACAGATCCTGTGCACCATACCACCGAGTGATAACTTGGCCTACTTCCAGCTGGACCCTCCACCATGCGTTGAACCTGGGACGGGGACTACACGCTGACCGCGTAGGTTGTTCTTACTTGGCGTCTTCCAAGCGGCTCTACAGTGGGTCGTGGTGCTACCTCCTCCCACCAGCGACAATTATCTCCCTTCTGTAATCAGTCCTGTATCCCTCCTAAATTTTGGACGCAGCCCTAAGCTGATCCAAACCTTACAACTCAACGGTGGAGGTGGCATGTTACACACAGTCGGGGACTATCAGCCGGTTGCTGGTTCTTGACTTCTGTGCGTGGCTCCCTTAGATTTTTTCATGTCCGTATCAAATAAATATCGAACCCTAAGTTCCAGCTGTGCATGGGGGAAAACCTTCTGGTATGCATTCTACGTCTGTTCTGTTCTTTCGGGTTGGGTTATTTCCAATATTGATCATAATTTACTGACAACCAGGAATTCGAAGGTTGAAGTTTCTTTTTTCATCCCGGGATTCTAGCCATAATGGCTGCCTTGGATATGTGTTGGCATGGATATGGAGGCATGTTTACTGGGTTGGCAGCGAACCCCCTTCCGGCAGATTCGACAGACTGGGAAAAAACGTTTTCTCGTGTTGACAGTTGTTTGTTGTTGGGTCATGACCTTGGCCGTCATCCCTTTTCCTTATTTGGAACCGAGTTAGCCATCACTCCCCTATTCTGGGCACTTTTAATTAAGTCTTGTGACCAGCACTTGGGCAACACTGATCCAGAGAGATATACCGGACTGAACGGCAGCAGTCGAATGGCATGGTGCTAGACCGCATGCTAGGAACTGTCTAGGTTTTTTGTTCTATGTCCTTCATGTTTTTTTTGGATCTTGAATGGTTTTGGCGGGTAGTGTTGATTGGTAATTCTTAGAGTGGATTCTATCAATCAGTTTAGACTAGTCATTTAAGATAGGGATTTTGCGTAAAGGTTAATTGGTTCATTAGTTGTATTATTGTTCAGATACATAAGAGGGATGTTTAATGTAAGGTCAGTGTTAGATGACTCAAAGGGTAAATTCTATTGTTAATTTATTGGCAATTCTATTGCAATCCAAAATGTAAGGATATGGTTATTTGTGGTACAGTTATGAAAACTTTATTGTTCTTGATAAGG
Organism: Picea engelmannii; assembly: GCA_009831015.1. Taxonomy (NCBI): domain Eukaryota; kingdom Viridiplantae; phylum Streptophyta; class Pinopsida; order Pinales; family Pinaceae; genus Picea; species Picea engelmannii. The sequence goes on from ML795304.1 coordinate 68,040, forward strand.
TAAAATTACATTGTAAAATTGTAAACGATGTTATGGTAAGGTTACGTTATTGTAATATGAACCAAGGTAAAGTCAATTGATTATGTTGTTGTAGAATATGTAACTAAAATATATGGTTGTTTTAAATAGGAATGTGTAATGCTAATAAAATAACATTTAATGCTAATATAATGAAATTTTAAATGTTATTTTATTAGCAAGGTTATGGCATTATAAAACGCAATGATGATACTGTTTTATGGGGAGTTGATATTGTTTTCTGGGAGATTAATAAGTTATTTTCATAGTCACAAAAATAAAATGTGATGTGGTTATTATTTCAGGTTAACGTTGTTAATTTGTTGGATTGTTAACCCACAAAAATGTAATTGAACTAAGCACAATCTGTTTTTATGAGTTAGTAACTAGGATAGCAATCAATTGAATTTACGTTATTTCCAATGGGTGGAATGGGTAACACGTCGATGACTAGAATTTAAATAGAGAATTTAGTGTGTAATTAATGCCAATTGAGTCGTAGAAGATACCTGGTCTTAACAGTGGTTGGTCCTTGTCAGAGTCCCTTTGACTTGTGCTTTCCATAGAGGACAGGTTGTTTATTTAATAAATTGTTGTATTTGGTTGTGGTCTTGATTGCTTGGTCTGCCTGTGTCGGGCGGGATGTAGACACCTCCATGTAGCCTTAGTATATAAGTCTGTGTGTGTGATTATTGTCTGTGTAAAGAATCCAGTGCCGTATCAAGAGTCTCGGGCCGTTTAAAGGCAGGGTTTCCACTCTTGCGACACACCTGACAGAGATTACTAGTTTCTACCTGAGCAGTCGGCCAGGAGCCTATCTGACATTCTCTCTCTCCGGAGCAGAGAACGAAGATTAAACACCCTACTTTCCTGTGCAGAAATAGAAAATCTACTACTATGGATTCTTCCTTCTGTGTTCGTACTGTACATAACCCAATATGTCGTTTAATGCTTGCAGTTACTTGTTGTGCGCCTTATGTCGTCTTGTTGTGATCATCGTGGTTGCGTCTTGTTAGTCGTCGGGTGGAGACATAGAGTCAAGTGTGTCTATTCCCTTTTTACACGCGCGCACACACCTTAAACAAAAAAAAAAATTGCACCTATGAATGAGTTGTTGTCGTAACGAGGAGTTTGTTACATATGGTATCAGAGCGGGTTCGACCCGCGACTTGGATTCGCTACAGCTTTCGTGACATGGCATGATTTGATTATACTGTTGTTGATCGAGTTGATTGTGTGCGTGCAGGTAATCATGGTTAGAGGACTCCGCGGAGGCAGACGATGGGGTGCTAGGGGAGGAGGCGTGACGCCTCCAGTAGCATCCACGCCTAAGGGGTCTAACCCCTAGGGAGGTGAGCAGGTTCTCGGACAGAAGAAGATAGTAGTTGGAGATGTCGTGGGGATGATGAGATCTTTTCAGCGCATGTCCGAGGCGCTGATTAGCCGATTGGATAGAGACAAGGCCAGGGCGTCGGCACCCGCTGAGGTTCCGTCGCGCGCACCGGCCGTTACCGGTAGCATTCACCGTGAACTCGAGAAGGTTAAATTTCCCGAGTTCTTTGGTGCCCCAGATGGCACCATCGCTGAGGCATGGTTGGAGAATATGGCGATGTGCTTCTCACTTCGTGATTATACCTCCAACATGAAGGTCCACATGGCGGTCTTTCAACTGAAGGGGAGCACTCTTCTATGGTGGAAGACGCTCCTGCCGCAGCTGAACATGGTCGTTGAAGACGTGTCATGGGAACTATTTGAGGAACGGTTCCGAGAGAGGTACCTTTTAGAGGAATTCATGGAGCGTCAGCTCAATGAGTTCAACGCATTACAGCAGGGAGGTCGTACGGTGCCCGAGTATGAGGCACGTTTTATGGAGCCACTTCGGTATGCTCTGTACCTTAACACTGAGAAACTCAAGGTCAACCGGTTCGTTTTTGGCCTTAATGATAGCCTGCATGCAAAGGTTAGGATCTTGATGCCTCAAACCTTGCACGACGTTGTCCAAAAGGCCCTCATAGCGAAGGAGGAGATTATCAGTGGGGGTCACACCAGGACTCCAGTGAGACCAGCAGGGCAGGGTTCATCTGGTACACCGCAACATCAGACACCAGCTAGACATACACTGGGATATCGTGGTTTCCAGAGAGGGTCCACTTTCACTACACCCCGACGACCGTCGCCTCAGCAGCGGACACCTTATCGGGGACCACAGCACCACCAGTAGCGTCACCCGCAGCAGCAACAGTTTAGGCCTATTCAGCAGAACAGACCGGGGTTCCAGGCGAGTGGGCCGTCATATTCTACTTCGTGTACCAGGATTACTGGGCCGAAGAAGGGGTGTTGGACATGTGGGGAGCCACACTACCAGCGTGATTGTCCTATGGAGAGGACCGGAGTGTCTGGATCAGCCGGACCCATTACCGTGGGAGATATGGGAAAGGCCCATCGGATTCATGCAGCGGTGAATAACTGCTAGGCAGAGCACTAGTCGACTATGCTCGAGACGACAGGTACTGTCGCTAACCAGACCCTTAGTATTTTGATAGACCCAAGTGCTACTGAGAGTTTCATTTCTGGTGCAGCGCTAAAAAGAATTAAGGTAAAGGAAGTCGAACAGGATGAGTTTAGCTTCATGGAGATGGATTCGGGAGCCAAACAAAAGGTTGGAGGAAAGGTTACGGGATGTGCCCTTAACCTGGGAGAGTTTGTCACGAGGGTCAACTTGTACATCACGATTTTAGGATATTATGACCTAGTGATTGGTATGGATTGGTTGGAATCGCATGAGGCGATACTCAACTGTAAGACGAAACGGTTGAGCTTGGTCGATGATGAAGGGCAGAGACGTGTGATTGTAGGACGAAACCAGGGAGTATCCCTGAGGTTCGTCTCTTCCTTATAGTTACGGAAGAGCATGCGCAACGGGCGCAAGATTTATGCGATCCTCGCGTTAAATGAAAAAGGAACAGCGGATGGTATAGAACACCTTCCGATGGTGAAGGAGTTTGCGGACGTATTTCCAGAGGAGTTGCCTGTGATGCCACCAGAAAGGGAACTGGATTTTACCATAGACCTGAAACCGGGGACCGAACGGATAGTAAGAACGCCTTATCGGATGTCGACCACGGAGTTGCAAGAGCTGAAAATGCAACTGAAGGAGTTGTTGGACCTGGGGCTGATACGCCCTAGTGTGTCACTGTGGGGTGCACCAGTTATTTTCATACGAAAGAAGGATGGATCATGGAGGCTTTGCATTGACTACCGTCAACTGAACAAGACTATGATCAAGAATTAGTATCCCTTACCAAGAATTGATGATCTGTTCGATCAAATGAAGGGTACGACAGTGTTCTCCAAGATCGATTTGCGATCAGGGTATCACCAGTTACGGATCAAGGAGGATGACATCCCTAAGACTGCCTTTAAGATGAGATTTGGACATTACGAGTTTACTGTTTTACCATTTGGACTGACAAATGCCCCAGGGGTATTCATGAGTTTGATGAACGAGGTGTTCCGCGAGTACTTGGACAAGTTCATCCAAGTATTCATTAACAATATCTTGATCTACTCTTGGACGATGGAGGAGCATGATGAGCACTTGCGCTTGGTACTACAGTGCCTTCGAGAGCACAAATTGTATGGGAAGTTGTCCAAATGCTCTTTTTATCAATCAAGGATTCACTACTTAGGAAATGTCATCTCCGGCGAAGGTATCACCGTGGATCTAGCCAAGGTTGAGGCTATTATGGAATGTCCTGCGCCGACGAATGTCACAGAAGTGCGTAGTTTTATGGGTTTAGCAGGATACTATCGATGGTTTGTCGAGGGATTTTCGAAGATAGCAAATCCGATCACGGAATTGCAAAAGAAAAACAAGAAGTTTGTTTGGACCGAGAAATGCACGGAAGCATTTCGAAGGCTTAAAGAGTTGTTGACCACAACACCGATACTAAAGGTCCGTGACATGGATGCAGACTTCTTGGTATGCACTGATGCATCCAAGGAAGGTTTAGGTGAAGTCTTGATGCAAGACAGACGAGTGATTGCTTACATTTCGAGGAAGCTGAGAAGGTTTGAGGAGAACTACACAATGCATGATTTGGAGTTATTATCCATCGTATATGCCTTGAAGGTTTGGAGACACTACCTTGTTGGATGAAAATTTGAATTAAGGACCGATGATTGTGGACTACAACACATTTTCACGCAAAGAGACCTGAACGCGCGACAACGACGTTGGTTGGAATTGCTTAGCGAGTATGATTTTGAGATTACTTACATAAATGGAATGGTGAATCGAGTGGCAGATGCTTTGAGTCGAAGGCCACACATATTTTCGGTGTTGCCTCTTTAGATGGATCTACATGAGAAGATTCTCACTTTACAGCGTGATGATGATTGGTACAAATAGGTCGAGGGTTTTATCGGACAAAACACCATGATGGTACCATGATACGAGGGATTTTCATTTGATAGCGATGGGTTCTTTTGGTTTAGAAGTCGGATTTACATACCGCCAAATGACAAGTTGAGGATTTTGATCATGAGCGAGGCTCATAGAACAGTTTACATGGCTCACCCGAGAGTTACGTAGATGAGGGCAGACCTTAAACCCTTATTCTTCTGGAAGGGAATGAAGGCCGACATAGTCAACTTTGTGGCTAGATGTCTAGAGTGTCAGCAGGTAAAGGCTGAACATAGACACCCAACAGGATTACTTCAACCACATGCCATTCCGAAATCGAAATGGGAAGTTATTTCGATGGATTTTATTGTTGGAATGCCACTGAATGAAAGGAGACATGATTCGATTTTTGTAGTAGTAGACACTCTGAAGAAGAGTGCTCACTTTATTCCTGTACATATGACGTATCAGGCACCTAACATAGTGAGAGTTTTCATCAGTGAGATTGTGAGGCTGCATGACCTGCCTAAGTAGATTATATCCGATCGAGGATCGGTGTTTACCGGACAATTTTGGACGAGTTTCCAAGAGGCCTTAGGAACCCAACTTAAATTTAGTACTGCGTATCACCCAAAGACTGATGGTCAGACCAAACGAACCAACCAAACCTTGGAAGACATGTTGCGCATATACGTGATGGACCAACAAAAGTGTTGGGAATAATTCTTGCCTCTAGTAGAGTTCGCTTACAACAACAATTACGAGAGCACCATTAATATGGCGCCTTTTGAGTTTCTTTACGGGCGACCGTGTCAAACGCCCTTGAGTTGGGATCGGCTTGAGGATAGGGTCCTATTAGGACCAGAAGCGATCGAAGAAATGGAAGAGAAAATTAAAACCATAAGATAAAGGATTAAATAAGCGCAGGATCGACAGAAGAGTTATGCCGATGCGCACCAAGTCGACCGTAGTTATGAGGTCGGTGATCGAGTCTTCTTGCGGGTTAAACCGCATAAGATTTTGATCAAGTTTGGAAAGGGAGATAAACTCTCTCCTAGGTTCATGGGACCTTTCGCGATTGTGGAGAGAAAGGGGCCTATGGCCTATCGACTAGCCTTGCCTGATTCTTTGAGGCGTATGCACGATGTTTTTCATGTATCTGTTTTGACACATTATATTAGTGATCCTACACACATGATTGACATGAGTTCCTTGCAGGTATCGGAAAAGGGAGCGCTCATGGTTAAGACGGTATGCATATTAGATCATCGCATTCGACAGTTACGACGTCGAACGATATATCAGGTCAAGGTCCAGTGGGACAGTTATAGTCCGCACTCGACGACCTGGGAGGACGCATATGATATGCGCCATCAATTTCCATTTTTGTTTGATAGATAGAATTATGATACTGTGATACTTTTATTTCGGCATTTATACTAAGAAACTTCGGGACGAAGTTTAGACCAAGAGGGGGTGTATGTAACATCCCGCTCTGGCGCACTGAGAAAACTTATTCTTTGAGGACACTTGTTCGCAAGTGATCTGGAATTTTATGATGTTAAAACATTTGTCCTTGATTATGATGCGTTATCATAGATGACATGATGTTTTACTGCTTTGACATAGACATGTGTTATTGACTCAGTTTTATTGAGTGTTCAGGGTTTTGGACCTTGAGGATGCAGAGGCATCGATGGAACCCCTTGGACTCCGGATTGAGTCAGGGAGTGTGCTACTTGGGTTGATTTATTTACTATGATATTTCATTGATTGATGATATGATGTTGACATGTTCTGACACGATTGTTCATGATGCAGGCTGACGATAGCTTGCCGACCAGACTCACATATGGAGTAAAGGGGTCACACATGATTTCCAGAGAGGTTGAGGGAGAGGTGTGGACAACAACCCTTCCACAGCCTACTAGCACTCTCGTCGTGGCTCGAACTGTAGGTTAATTATTACCTAGTTCGAGAGGATCCACAATGCCGTGAGGTCAGACAGTAACAGTCGCTCACGATGATTCTAAGGGGTGCACAATAAGGCGGGGGCCTTATTCTTTCGAGCCCTTAGTCTCCCACAAGTTCACCTGGCGGAGTTTCGACTCTAGGGGTTATAGTTGTTTACCAATCAGTCAAGTTGGCGAGTGGCACCCTTGGAGCACGTGGTGCATCCTGAAGGAAACGTCGCGCAAAAGAACCACAAGAAGCGAGTGGCACCCTTTGAGCACGTGGTTCATCCTAAAGGGCACATCACGCAAAAGAACCACAAGAAGCGAGTGGCACCCTTGGAGCACGTGGTGCATCCTGAAAGGCACGTCGCGCAAAAGAAACATGAGTTGGCGAGTGGCACCCTTGGAGCACGTGGTGCGTCCTGAAGGGCACGTCACGTTGATGTTGATGAAGGAACAAACCTATATGGCCCTAAGACATTTCACACATTAAGAAATCCTTAAACAACCTCCCTAACCAAGTGTCGCCCATTTCAGAATCTAAGTCCTAAGTCCAAAACTTTTCTAGGGTAAAAATTTGGTCTAACCTTAAGAAAAAGGCCCTAGAATAAAAATAAAAATTTAAAGAAAAACCCACTTAAGTAATAGTTTAGTCTTCATAAAATTTTTGGGGCAAATGAAGTATAAGTTAAATTAAAAATAATGGATTTAAAAATTTCAAAGAAGAAATTATTTCATTAACTTGTGGAAGTACAAAGATATTAAATTAATAATGAAAGGGAAGATTTAATAACGCAACTGCCATTTTGGGATTTAATAAAAAGGGGAAAGAAGGGAATAATAAGAATTAGGAAACTAAGTAATGGAGGAAACTTAATAAAGGAAAGATGGGAACTTATCGTAAAAAGAAAAAATGCAGGTCAACATAGTAAGGAATCTACAATTAAGAACCTGCTAATATGAGCTAATTTAGTAACATATTTTTTTTTAGGAAAGTATTTAAAACATGTAAGGGGATCTAGGAACACCTAGGAGTAAGTTTAGGAGCGACTCTATGTGGGTGAGGGATTTGAGACAATTAATAAATTTAAAGAAAATATTTATTGGAGAAAAGAGGGGGATAGACGACACTTGTGCGATGGAGAATATTTAGAATATTTTATTGAAACTTAATTTAAAATGTGAATTAGTAAAGTTGGTGGGTCTCAAAAACTCTATAAAAGAAAAGGGAGATAAGGAAGAAGGGATCGGCTGTTAGTGTAACGTTACGCTACCAGATTTGTTACTTGACTGATTACTTGTGGAGAGTTGGGATTTTCCAGCTCGGATTGGAGTGGTAGCTTGGCCTTGCGAGGCGAGCTGGGAAGCTAGATTTACCATCTGGATCGTGTGTGGCCCCTATGCGGCTCGGGGGGCTAAGGGGGAAGAAGAGTACCCCTAGCATTGGCTAGGAGGTACCGATGTAGTCTCGACGATCAGCGAGCGGGAGTAGCAAGGAGCGTGTGGGCATCTTCGAGGCGGACGATAAGGAAACGATACGTTTTTTATCCTTTAGTAGAATAGAATGCATCATGACTTATGCTGGGATCAGAATATCGGGTATAATGGATCGTTTGGTTGTTTTTATTTACTTACTCAGCAATTATAAAAGTAACTGTTGTAACGACTGTGTTATTTAAGGTTGCTCATAGAACACCGTATTATTGTTGCAAGTGACGTAAAATTTTGATATTCTATGGGTTATGTTGGTACGATTTACAAATGTTAAGCTATTGAAGAACCTCTTCATAATTTATTGGTAATGACTGTTTTTCTATTCAATCTCAGCGTGGATGTAATGTTGCTATTATCTTATTTCCATTCCTCTCAACCATCCGCTTTTACCCTCTATGTTTCTGTTGTCCTTGCAATTTACCTCGCTGCAGACAGTGATTTAACCCCCCTATGGATGCGATCTTGTCATGGGATAGTCTGCAAATTACCTTCTAGGCTCAAATTTTTAAATTCTTTTGGTGGCGTCATAAATTATCCTTGTCTGCTTATCAGTTGATTTCTTTTTTTTTGCTGCCTCTTCGGCATTTACAGCTTTGGGAAGTCTTTCCCTTCTCGGAGTAAGTTCGAGCAACGATTTTTTATGCTTGGGATGCCTCCCAGTTCGGATCCCTTTGCCAAGTAGCTCAGGTCGCCCCGGTATTTAGTGAACCCTTTCCCTCAGCCATGTGGTCCTTGTCTCGACTAGTTTCAATGTTAACCTTCTCGTGTTCCCTCACACTTGTAAATGGTGAGACAAACTTGTGCTTGCATGCCTCTGTCGATGTCGACTTCTTAATACAAATCCTGTGCACCATACCACCGAGTGATCACTTGGCCTACTTCCAGCTGGACCCTTCACCACGCGTTGAACCTAGGATGGGGACTACACGCTGACCGCATGGGTTCTTCTTACTTGGCGTCTGTCGGGCGGCTCTACAGTGGGTCATGGTAGTACCTCCTCCCTCCAGTGACAGTTCTCTCCCTTCTGTAATCAACCCTATATCCCTTCTATATTTTGGACGCAACTCTGAGCTGATCCAAACCTTACTGCTCAACGGTGGAGGCAACATGTTACACAAGGTCGGGGACTATCAGCCAGTTGTTGGTTCTCGATTTCCATGCATGGGTCCCTTAGAGTTGTTCATGCCCGTATCAACTAAATCTCGAACACTAAGTTCTAGCTCTGTGCGGGGGCAAACCTTCTGGTATGCATTCGGCGTCCGTTCTGTTCTTCCGGGTTGGGTTATTTCCAATCTTGATCATAATTTACTGACAGCCAGGAATTTGGAGGCTGATGTTTCTTTTTTCATCACGGGATTCTAGCCGTAATGGTTGGAAATGAACCCCCTTCCTGTAGATTCGACAGACTAGGCAATTTTTTTTTCTCATGTTGACAGTTGTTTGTTGTTGGGTCATGACCTTGGCCATCAACCCTTTTCCTTATTTGGAACCGAGTTAGCCATCACTCCCCTATTCTGGACATTTTTAATTAAGTCTTGTGACCAACACTTGGGCAACACTGATCCGGAGAGATATACTCGACTTAATGACAACATTCGAATGGCATGTTGCCAGACCACATGCTAGGAACTGTCTAGGGTTTTCGTTCTATGTCCTTTGTGTTTTTTTTGGATCTTGAATGGTTTTGGCGGGTAGTGTTGATTGGTAATTCTTAGAGTGGATTCTATCGATCATTTTAGACTAGTCATTTCAGATAGGGATTTTGTGTAAAGGTTAATTGGTTCATTAGTTGTATTATTGTTGAGATACATAAGAGGGATGTTTAATGTAAGGTCAGTGTTAGATGACTTAAAGGGTAAATTCTATTGTTAATTTATTGACAACGCTATTGTAATCCAAAGTGTAAGGATATGGTTATTTGTGGTACAGTTATGAAAACTTTATTGTTCTTGATAAGGTAAAATGACATCGTAAAATTGTAAACCATGTTATGGTAAGGTTACGTTATTGTAATATGCACCAAGGTAAAGTCAATTGATTATGTTGTTGTAGAATATAATGCTAATATAGTAATGTGTAATAGGAATGTGTAATGCTAATAAAATAACATTTAATGCTAATATAATGAAATTTTAAATGTTATTTTATTAGAAAGGTTATGGAATTATAAAACGCAATGATGATATTGTTTTATGGGGAGTTGATATTGTTTTCTGGGAGATTAATAAGTTATTTGCAGAGTCACAGAAATAAAATGTGATGTGGTTATTATTTCATGTTAACGTTGTTAATTTGTTGGATTGTTAAGACACAAAAATGTAATTGAACTAAGCGCAATCCGTTTTTATGAGTTAGTAAATAGGATAGCAATCAATTGAATTTAAATTATTTCCAATGGGTGGAATGGGTAACACGTCGATGACTGGAATTTAAATAGATACTTTAGTCTGTAATTAATGCCAATTGAGTCGTAGAAGATACCTGGTCTTAACAGTGGCTGGTCGTTGTCGGAGTCCTTTTGACTTGCGCTTTCCATAGAGGATGGGTTGTTTATTTAATAAATTGTTGTATTTGGTTGTGGTCTTGATTGCTTGGTCTTCCTATGTTGGGCGGGATGTAGACACCTCCATGTAGCCTTAGTATATAAGTTTGTGTGTGATTATTGATTGTGTAAAGAATCTAGTGCTGTATCAAGAGTCTCGGGCCCTTTAAAGGCATGGTTTCCACTCTTGCAACACACCTGACAGAGATTACTAGTTTCTGCCTGAGCAGTCATCTAGGAGCCTATCTAACATTCTCTCTCTTCGGAGCAGAGAACGAAGATTAAACGCCCTACTTTCCTGTGCAGAAATAGAAAATCTACTACTATGGATTCTTCCTTCTTTGTTCGTACTGTACATAACCCAATATGTCGTTTAATGCTTGCAGTTACTTGTTGTGTGCCTTATGTCATCTTGTTGTGACCATCGTGGTTGCGTCTTGTTAGTCGTCGAGTGGAGACATGGAGTCAAGTGTGTCTGTTCCCTTTTTACACGCACGCACACATCTTAAACAAAACAAAAAATTGCACCTATGAAAGAGTTGTTGTCGTAATGAGGAGGTCGTTACATATGCTATCATAGCGGGTTCGACCCGCGACTTGGATTCGCTACTGCTTCTGTGACATGGCATGATTTGATTATACTGTTAATGATCGAGTTGATTGTGTGTGTGTAGGTAATCATGATTAGAGGACTCCGCGGAGGTAGACGACGGGGTGCTATTGGAGGAGGCGTGACGCCTCCAGTAGCATCCATGCCTGAGAGGTCTAACCCCCAGGAAGGCGAGCAGGCTCTCAGATAGGAGCAGATAACAGTTGGCGATGTCTTGGGGATGATGAGATATTTTCAGCACATGTACAAGGCGTTGATCAACCGATTGGACAGAGATGAGGCCAGGGCGTCGGAACCCGCTGAGGTAGCATTCACCGTGAACTCGAGAAGGTTAAATTTCCTGAGTTCTTTGGTGCCCTGGATGGCATCGCCGTCGAGGCATGGTTGGAGAATATGGCGATGTGCTTCACACTTCGCGATTATACCTCCAACATGAAGGTCCGCATGGTGGTCTTTCAACTGAAGGGGAGCGCTCTTCTATGGTGGAAGACGCTCCTGCCGCAGCTGACCATGGTCGTTGAAGATGTGTCATGGGAACTGTTCGAGGAACGGTTCCGAGAGAGGTAACTTTCATAGGAATTCATCGAGCGTCAGCTCAATGAGTTCAACGCATTACGACAGGGAGGTCATACGGTGCCCGAGTACGAGGCACGTTTTATGGAGCTACTCTGGTATGCTCCGCACCTTAACACTGAGAAGTGATTGGTATGGATTGGTTGGAATCGCATGAGGCGATACTTAACTGTAAGACAAAACGGTTTATCTTGGTCGATGATGAAAGGTAGAGACGTGTGATTGTAGGACGGAACCAGGGAGTATCCCTGAGGTTCGTCTCTTCCTTACAGTTACGGAAGAGCATGCGCAAGGGGTGCAAGATTTATGCGATCCTCACGTTAAATGAAAAAGGAGTAGAGGAAGGTCTAGAACACCTTCCGGTGGTGAAGGATTTTGCGGATGTATTTCCAGAGGAGTTGCTTGTGATGCCGCCAGAAAGGGAACTGGAGTTTACCATAGACCTGAAACTGGGGACCAAACCGATAGCAAGAACACCTTATCGGATGTCAACCCCGGAGTTGCAAGAGCTGAAAATGAAACTGAAGTAGTTGTTGGACCTGGGTATGATAATCCCTAGTGTGTCACCGTGGGGTGCACAAGTTATTTTCATACGAAAGAAGGACGGATCATGGAGGCTTTGCATTGAATACCGTCAACTGAACAAGGCTATGATCAAGAATTAGTATCCTTTACCAAGAATTGATGATCTGTTCGATCAAATGAAGGGTGTGACGATGTTCTCCAGGATCGATTTGCGATCAGGGTATCACCAGTTATGGATCAAGGAATATGATGTCCCTAAGACTGCCTTTAAGATGAGATTTGGACATTACAAGTTTACTTTTTTACCGTTTGGACTGACAAACGCCCCAGGGGTATTCATGAGTTTGATGAATGGGGTGTTCCGCGAGTACTTGGACAAGTTCATCCAAGTATTCATTGACGATATATTGATTTACTCTCGGACTACGGAGGAGCATGATGAGCACTTGCGCTTGGTACTAAAGTGCCTTCGAGAGCACAAATTGTATGGGAAGTTGTCCAAATGCTCTTTTTATCAATCAAGAATTCATTACTTAGGGCATGTCATCTCCGACGAAGGTATCGCCGTGGATCTAGCCAAGGTTGAGGCTATTATGGAATGGTCTGTGCCGATGAATGTCACAGAAGTGCATAGTTTTCTGGGTTTAACAGGATACTATCGACAGTTTGTCGAGGGATTTTCGAAGATACCAAATCCGATCACGGAATTGCAGAAGAAAAACAAGAAGTTTGTTTGGACCGAGAAATGCACGGAAGCATTTCGAAGGCTTAAAGAGTTGTCGACCACAACACCGATACTAAAGGTCCCTGACATGGACACAGACTTCTTGGTATGCACTGATGCATCCAAGGAAGGTTTAGGCAGAGTCTTGATGCAAGACAGACGAGTGATTGCTTACATTTCGAGGAAGCTGAGAAGGAATGAGGAGAACTACGCAATGCATTATTTGTAGTTATTAGCCATCGTATATGCCTTGAAGGTTTGGAGACACTACCTTGTTGGACGAAAATTTTAATTAAGGACCAATTATTGTGGACTACAACACATTTTTAAGCAAAGCGACCTGAACGCGCGACAACTGCGTTGGTCGGAATTTGAGATTACTTACATAAAGGGAATGGTGAACCGAGTGGTGGATGCTTTGAGTTGGAGGCCATGCATCTTTTCTGTGTTGCCTCTTCAGACGGATCTACGTGAGAAGATTCTCACTTTACAGCGTGATGATGATTGGTACAAAGAGGTCGAGGGTTTTATCGGACAAAACACCATGATGGTACCACGATACGAGGGATTTTCATTTGATAGCGATGAGTTATTGAGGTTTAGAAGTCGGATTTATGTACCGCCAAACGACGAGTTGAGGATGCTGATCCTGAGCGAGGCTCATTGAGCAGTTTACATGGCTCACCTGGGAGTTAGGAAGATGAGGGCAGACCTTAAACCCTTATTCTTATGGAAGGGAATGAAGGCCAACATAGTCAACTTTGTGGCTAGATGTCTAGAGTGTCAGCAGGTAAAGGCTGAACATAGACACCTGGCAGGATTACTTCAACCACATGCCATTCCGGAATCGAAATGGGAAGTTATTTCGATGGATTTTATTGTTGGAATGCCACTGAAAGCAAGGAGACACGACTCGATTTTTGTAGTAGTAGACACTCTGACGAAGAGTGCTCACTTTATTCCTGTGCGTACGATGTATCAGGCACCTGACATAGCGAGAGTTTTCATCAGTGAGATTATGAGGCTGCATGGCATGCCTAAGAAGATTATATCCGATCGAGGATCGGTGTTTACCGGATGATTTTGGATGAGTTTCCAAGAGGCCCGAGGAACCCAACTTAACTTTAGTACTTCATATCACCCAGATACTGATGGTCAGACCGAACAAACCAGCCAAACATTGGAATACATGTTGCGCATGTACGTGATGGACCAACAAAAGCGTTGGGAAGAATTCTTTCCTCTAGTAGAGTTCGCTTACAACATCAGTTACCAGAGCACCATTAAGATGGCGCCTTTTGAGTTTCTTTACGGGCAACCGTGTCGAACGCCCTTGAGTTGGGATCAGCTTGAGGATAGGGTCCTGGTAGGACCACAAGCGATCCAAGAAATGGAAGAGAAAATGCAAACCATAAGACAAAGGATTAAAGAAGCGCAAGATCGACATAAGACTTATGCAGATGCGCACCGAGTCGACCGTAGTTATGAGGTCGATGATTGAGTCTTCTTGCGGGTTAAACCGCATAAGAGTTCGATCAAGATTGGAAAGGGAGATGAAATATCTCCTAGGTTCGTGGGACCTTTCGAGATTGTGGAGAGAAAGGGGCCCGTGGCCTATCGACTAGCCTTGCCTGATTCTTTGAGGTGTATGGACAATGTTTTTCATGTATCTGTTTTGAGACATTATATTAGTGATCCTACACACGTGATTGACATGAGTTCCTTGTAGGTATCGGATGAGGGATCGCTCATGGTTGAGCCGGTCCGCATCTTAGATCATCACATTCGATAGTTACAACGTCGAACGATAGATCAGGTGAAGGTCCAGTGGGACAGTTATAGTCCGCACTCGGCGACCTGGGAGGACGCATATGATATGCGCCAGCCATTTCCATTTTTGTTTGATAGATAGACTTATGATACTATCATACTTTTATTTCGTCATTTATACTAAGAAACTTCGGGATGAAGTTTAGACCAAGAGGGGCTGTATGTAACATCCCGCTCTTGCGCACTGAGAAAACTTATTCTTTGAGGACACTTGGTCACAAGTGATCTGGACTTTTATGATGTGGCACCCTTGGAGCACGTGGTGCATCCTGAAGGGAACGTCACGCAAAAGAACCACAAGAAGTGAGTGGCACCCTTGGAGCACGTGGTGCATCCTGAAGGGCACGTCATGCAAAAGAACCACAAGAAGCGAGTGGCACCCTTGGAGCACGTGGTGCATCCTGAAGGGCACGTCACGCAAAAGAACCACAAGAAGCGAGTGGCACCCTTGGAGCACATGGTGCGTCCTGAAGGGCACGTCGCGTTGATGTTGATGAAGGAACAAACCTAGATGGACCTAAGACATTTGACACATTAAGAAATCCTTAAACAACCTCCCTAACCAAGTGTCGCCCAGTTCAGAATCTAAGTCCTAAGTCCAAAACTTTTCTAGGGTAAAAATTTGGTCTAACCTTAAGAAAAAGGCCCTAGAATAAAAATGAAAATTTAAACAAAAACCCACTTAAGTAATAGTTTAGTAATACTAATAGTTAAGTAATAGTAATAATGGATTTAAAAATTTCAAAGAAGAAATTATTTCATTAACTTGTGGAAGTACAAAGATATTAAATTAATAATAAAAGGGAAGATTTAA
>ML795304.1:93353-107586 GCA_009831015.1 Picea engelmannii
CCAGACATCAGTTTTGCAGTAGGTATGTTGGGAAGATACCAAGTCAATCCTGGATTGGAACACTGGAAAGCTGCAAAGAAAGTGATGAGATACTTGCAGGGAATGAAGGATTACATGCTCACATTTAGGAGGTCTGATAATCTGGAGGTGATTGGCTACTCAGACTCTGATTTTGCCGGATGTGTTGACAGTAGAAAGTCTACTTTTGGTTATTTGTTCCTATTAGATGGAGGAGCAATATCATGGAAAAGTGCGAAGAAAACTATCACTGCTTCATCCACTATGGAAGCTGAATTTGTGGCATGCTTTGAGGCCACGGTTCATGGATTGTGGTTGCGAAATTTTATCTCAGGACTTGGGGTTGTCGATTCTATTGCCAAGCCGCTGAGGATTTATTGTGATAATGCCGCAGTTGTATTCTTCTCTAAGAATGACAGGTATTCTAATGGTGCTAAACACATGGAACTAAAATACTTTGCCGTAAAAGAAGAAGTTCAGAAACAACGAGTGTTAATTGAACACATAAGCACACTGCTTATGGTTGCAGATCCATTGATGAAAGGATTGCCACCAAAGGCATTTAAGGAACATGCTAACAGAATGGGAATTGAACGTAGCACATAACAATTGCTACTTTTATGAAATGGATCACATAATGATGTTTGTCTTATTTGACACTTTGAGATCTTAATAAAAGTGTTTCTGTTTCATAAATCCTATTCTAAATGTGTACGTACATGTATGAGAATAAATATATAAGGACAGGAATAGTCTCTGACAAGGGACATTATTGTTGGACCTTATGAAATCACTCCTTGTTTACAGACTATTTTTAAACAAGTTACTGATGTTGTGGTACATGAAAGGGACTATGTTGTCTTATTGGCATGGAACCGTCACGACTCGCATTACTAGGTTGTTTAATTATAGTATTATGATGACCAAACTGAAAACCAAGATGAATATAACTTATGGCGCACCTAATGTCTACTCTGTTAAACTCTAACATTAAGTTGTCATATGTGCCAAGTGGGAGAATGTAAAACTAATTTCTTGAATTAGTGTTTAAATGACCCATATGAAGAGACGGATACGAGAACTGCCGTTACAGTTTTCGGAGCTCTTGGTAACAGAATGGTGTCAAATCTCTTACTCTGATGGACAGGTGGAGAATAACGGTCTTGGGGAAACCGGTCCTCTCTCTGCCCATAAAAGAACCTTCAGAATACCCATCCTCATCGATCTGAAAGTGTGTATGACAGCAGGGTAAGAGAGGGAAACTCGATTTCCATTCTGTGCAGAGGGTTTCTGTGCAAGAGGGCTCGCTGCTGGTTCCAACAGAGGGTTTTTGTGCAAGACGGCTCGCTGCTGGTTCCAAAGAAGGGTTTCTGTGCAAGAGGGCTCGTTGTTGAGGAACAGAGGGTTTCGAAAACAAATGGACCCAGGTATTAATTCACTTAAATTCCACTTCAATATAATGCAGCTTGAAAACTGAAAGTTTTAGGTCCTGCAAATAACAAACAGACATTTAGTTTGTAATAAGAAAAACATATAACACTTTTGACCAGAACTTAACTCGATTGCAGATTTCTCCATGCCAGTTGGATGGACGGGGTCTGCAATCGGAGATAAGGATTTCCATCTTTAAAATGCTTTTCGTTTGATTTGGAATAACAATTTAATTGGCCGTTTACTTGGCCAAGTGATTTTTCAATATGAGAATTAGTTAAAGATAAAAATATTGTATTTTTTATCTAGTTTTTATTATAATATTTAAATTATTAAATGAAATATATAAAAATTCAATAATTTATTAATTTATAAATAAAACATCAATCTCTTTTTTTTTATATAATAATTAATTAAAAATAAGTATATATTATATATTGTATCTATTTTTTAATATTGTAATAATTAAAAAACTTAAACATAGAAGGTTTCTTTCATGGTGTTTACATTAGATCATATATCAAATTTATATATATATATATATATATATATATATATATATATAAATAAATGACTAATATATAATATTAAAAATAATCACATTAATAATATTATTGATGTGTTTAGTAACTAATTCAGGCATAGAAATATGTTTAAGTATCAAATATTCTTTTTCATATAATAAATTAAAAAATATTAAGACATGATTAATTTATGATTGATTAACATAATCAATTTATTAATAGATTAAGCAATTGTAAAGAACCGACAATTACACCAAAAAAACATCACACAACAAGTAATTGTTTTTGTTTGCGTTAGGAAATATACATCACAATTAATAACTACATCATTGTCACATCATCCAATATAGTAATGAAAAAATAATAACACAATATCATTCATTGTAAAATCAAGAGATTAGTTATGAATAACGATACACATATCAACGCATTAACACAAATAAATAGCATGTAACGACCCCATCGTTATGACTACAAGTGATTTTTTTTTTTTCTTTTTCCTTATAGACAGGGAGGTAACGAAAATGATAGTTGAACCACACAACCTAATGATGAACAAACGCACACAGATCAAACAACAGACAACAATGAGTCAACACACTAGCACAACAAGGATCTGGACAAAACATGCGTAAATCAAAAAGATATAAATGATTGCCAACCCAACTCAAACATGACAACGCCTACAAGCTAAAGGACAACATCCCCAATCCCGACACAATGGCCTCGATGAACAGTAACTAGAACCTCTAAGGCGCGCAACCAAACACGAGAAGGCGTTACAACCTAAGCACCACCAACAACTGCAATGAACAACGCTCACAACAGGTATCATAGACTCGGGCCAGGTTATCATTTGCCTCTATCCATTAGGGCGTGCAATGATCCCCTCATCAGGAATCATGTCGTCGCTAGGTGATAGGCGCGACCACAACCATGGCGCAAAAACATAACTGGACCCTGAACACAAGAAAAAATCATCGTGCTAGGATATCAAGTTAACTCTCTAACCCCTGTCGACTAACCGTAGCATCCAGTGAACAAGTCAACAAGACGACTATGCCTTTCACATGACAAAATAATTTCCTTGTGAAACAATATCAATTAGTACACATTGAGATAAAATTTATCAACAATTAGTTCGTGGTAACTATTCTTCAATTTCGTTATTGGGTAGGTAATTTCCTAAGGAGGAAATTCGCTATCGTTTAACTGAAAACTAAAACTGGAACAAGTCTTTTAAGCATTAAAAACATATCTTTCAAATATAAAAAAGCTATCCTTTAAACTGACACCATATAATAAAATTGCTATCTATAAAATCTAGATATTGATATTCTGTATTTGATTAGATACAAAAATGTTGTCATTACCTATTAAATTGGTAGTTATACACCATATACCACACATCCCCAAATCGCTATTGTATACAAAAATGTCATTGCTATCTAACTTGATTCTCTATATATTTGTTGACCACACATTAAGAGCTAAATAAAGAAATTAACAGTAATGGCATACCATAAAGACATTAACATCTAAATTTAATGCTAAGTATTAATGATGTGTAATATTGATATATAATAAGGATATATACTGTCAAAGATATAATGCTAAGTTAATTATATTGTTGAGCGAAAACATGATAGTGCTAGGCGAAATAAGATATCGTTGTGCCATTAAATGTATAAATCACTGCCATCTATATATTGCGCTATCTATCAATAAAATAATTGTTGTTTAATGCATAAGGTCGTTGCCATTTATCACATGATGTCTATCAATATAATGGGTGGAAACGTTGTCAACACAACAAAATCAAACGTTGTCTATTTCCCACATATCAAAACACCATCATACAATTAAGTTTCACTGTCCCTAACGCAGTCATAAAATTATGCTCACTATAATTAAATAATTCATTGGAAACAATAATAAATCACTATGTAAGCATTACTGACATTGTTGAGTAAATATATCGTTGTTTAATTATAATTCAAAGGGAAAATTAAACTCAAAATTAAGATTTCACTATATACGAGTTCGCTATATATAGTTTCTATAAGAGTTCACTATATAACTTGCTAAGAGTTCGCTATATAACCTGCCATCACGAGACTATTATATAAAACACAGAAAATGCAGGTGCTACATCCATGGAAACGCAGGTTCAGGAAAACCATGAAAACGTGATTCATGAATCACAAGTAAAGAAACCATGGAAAGATATATGAAAACGCAAAAACATTGGTACAGGAAACCATGAAAACGTGAGTTAAAAGATGGAATTGATGGGAAAAAGAAAAACGGTGTCTGTAACATCCCCATCTGGTACGACTCTTACGATGTACAACCGGTAAAAGCACCCTTAATTTTTTTTTTGTGTGTGTGCGTAGGAAGGTAAAAATGACATTATACTCAACAACGCAACATGACGATGAACATAATGCCTGCAACTCATGCATCAACAACATAACGACCTAACATAAAAGCACATCAAGCATCTGGAAGCAATGTATAACATTCAATCGACAAAAAATAAGAATGACTACCCGCCCGTCCTACCCTGCAATGGTTAGGACCTTCAAGACACATAAGCAATGCTCAAGCCCAGGTTCCCATCGATTTTGACCATTTAAGGTCTCAAGGCTGGCCACTGTTCTGAGGAACAAGGAGGTGTCTACATCCCCCCGGACACAAGCAGACCAAGGACATTAAATGTTTACAAAACCAAGTACAAACATTCATTATAGTGAGCAACCACACCCTCAATGGAAAGCGCAAGATAAAAATGATTTCGTGAACAACCCAACCATTAATCAAGGCTAAATTGGCATTAATTACAAATTAATTACCTAGTCTAAATTCCATTAGCCAACGAGTTACCAACCGAACTTAACGTGAATTTCGACTCAATCTAGTGAGTCTAAGTTACCAATTAGGCGATATCTATAAATCCAACTAGCATCAATTACATGTCCCATTTGGCAAGTCTAAATTACAACTAGTCAACTTTTTGCAAGTCTATTTTAACCTTTAAAAGCAAACAAGTTAGTAAGTCTAAATCACAACTAGTCAACAATTGGCAATTCTACTTTGACCTTAAAAGAAACCAAGCTAGCAAGTATAAATCATGATTTAGACATTAACTATAATATAATCTAACATTAATACTATTTAACCTTAGCAATTGCCAAAATATAAACAATATTCACTATATCAAACTACAATGTCTACGATTAACATGCTATTAATGACCTTAATGTCCAACACACCATCTGGCCATTAACTAAATAACAATAGTATCAATCTTGATGTAGAAAGCTACCACTAATACAATAATAAAACAATTAACAAGGCATCTAATCATGACAATTAACCAATCATTTAATATAGCAATAACAACATTACTACTTCAAGGCCGAAAGCAACAACTAAGCATTTATTAACTCAATAAATTCCACATGTGTCTATCTTTATTCTATGTATCAAAATGATATCTTCCTACAACAATAAAGAATTCGGCTAAGAAGTGTAAGTGTCAGAATGCCATAACAATCTATGAGAGACTAAGGCCATGCAACTAAAAGGATTTACTGCGACGCGCCCTTAAAAAGAGTCACTACCAGGTAAAGGTAAAACTCAGGGCATAAACACCAAAGCAAGTTGGCGGCCTAGACTGATGTCATTACAGGTTAAAAGGCGAAGTCAACCATTTGGGAAACTAGTGGCCATTTAATAAACAAGAAGAAATCTGTTGACCATTTCCAGTGTTGTAGAAATTATCCTGGCGAATAATAAGGTAATTAATTTAGCACTAAACATTGCAACTATCATGGCTATTAACTGTATCAATTAACACGACAATTAGCGTGGCCTTCAACATAGCAATTATCAGGACCAAATCTTAGAGTAAAAAAAATTCATGGTACAGGCTTAACATGCCAAGAGTCATAATAGCAAATTACAGACAACGGGCTTTAGAAATTCATAAGGAAGTTACTGCAATATTAGAACAAACAAGCCTTAATCATACGGTTTCACCAACACCCTTCTCAAGGAGTAAAAGTTAACTCAAGGCTTGCCTTAGCATCTGACAACCCAACGACCGGAAGTTGACAGATTTTAAGTAGTCTCCACCAAGTGCATCAGTTCAATACTGAGCATTTTGAAGAGGTAACCCAACATGGCTGGGCATTTTGATCAGAGAGGTAGGATAATAAGAAAAGGACCTAAATCCTCTGCAAGACTCTAAAACTCTTGTTCTAAGTATGCGGCAGGACATTTCACTAGATGTTTTATGGATGGCCTTAAATTGTGGAGACTTTTAACCACAATAACCCCATAAAAAGGAAATCGAGACTGTTGAATGGGAAGGTTAATTTGTCACAGAAATCATCAACACTTTGCAAAAAACATTCCTCTTGGTAGAGCCAAGAAATGGCAGACAATCAATGAAGTAGATAAGCACATCGGATGAATGCTAAATGAAATAATCCTCATCTCGTCTTACCTAATTCATCCTGCGTAGTTGTATTCCACACTTCAAAAATTCCTTAGCCACTCGCATAGTCTAAAGAACCAAGCGACAACAACTTAAAAAATTCCCATAATAATAAGGGCAATCGCTGTGCCACGCAATAGAAAAAGGCAGACTACATTTTCTGGAAATTGTGCCCAATCCACAACAACTCAATCAATCAAAAACGCTATGCATCTAAGGGGAAGAATGCGTACAGGGACACACCAGCAGAACAATCATACTTTCCGTCATTAATAAAAGACATTCGTTGTACCTATACTGTCAACTGTTCCACATGTGAGTTTGGTCGGCAAGCTATCATCAACCTGCATCATCAACAAATCATGTCAGAATATATCCATATCATATCATCTAATCAGATGTGCTAATATAATAGTAAAAACAATCAAACCCCAATGGTACATTCCAAGAGTCGATCCAAAGTCCAAGGGGTTCCATCGATGCCTCTGCATCCTCGAGGTCCAAAATCTTGCACACTCAGTAAACCGAGTCAATAGCACCTGTCTATGTCAATGCAGTAAAACAACATGTCATCAACCCATAACGCCTCATAATCAAAATCAAAAGTTTTAATAGCATAATAATCTAGATCACTTGTGAGCAAGTGTCCTCAAAGAATAAGTTCCCTCGGTGCGCCAGAGTGGGATGTTACATTGTCTCACGGTTCATTATGCTATCGTTGTCCAATACTATTAATAAAATGTTGAGTTTTCCATCGTTGGGTAATCGTTGGGTTTACCATCAATTGCTGAGTTTTAAGGAAATAATGATTGATAAGGAAATAATCGCTATCGAGGTAGAAATATACTGCAGAGGGAAAACATATGCTAAGGGGTCAACGCAAGGTAAAAATTTGCCATGTATAGAGGTGAAGAATTGCAATTTTATCAAGACAAGATCTCAATGTAATCCAAGCCTATCTCCCAGCCATTATACCCACATGTGGACAAATAAGTTTTAATTTCTTACCCCACTTCTTGGTACATGTTTATTTATTATTATCTTTTTTGTCCACATGTTCTACTTAGACCTAGGTTTTAATTTCACTATGCTGGGAGGCATTTTATTTTTGTTAGGAAAAATTGTTTTTAAACCCTTCTTATCACATCATTCATTTGATGGACGACTAGGTTTATTCACTTACGAGTTAAAATCGTGACGTACCCTTCAGGACGCACTATGTGCTCCAGGGGTGCCACTCTCCTCTTTATGTTTTCTTTGCGCGATGTGCCCTTCAATATGTACTATATGCTCCAAGGGTGCCACTCGCCTCTTTCCATTTTCCTTGCGTGACGTGCCCTTCAAGACACAGTACGTGCTCCAAGTGTTCCACTTGCCTCTTGACTGAAGTTGGTAGACGTCAAACCGATGGAGTCAATACTCTGCAAGGGGATCTTGTGGGAGACTAAGGGCCTCTAAGAAATAAGACCCCTGCTTTATTGCGCGCCCCTTAGAATCATCGTGAGTGACTATCACAGTCTACCTTCACTGCATCGTGGGTCTTCTCGAACTAGGTAATCGTTAACCTACAGTTCGAGCCACAGAAGGAGTGCTAGTAGGATATGGCATGAATGCTTCTTAACCTCTCCATCAATGTCTCTGGTTGTCCCGCATGATCCCTCTACTCGAAATGTGAGTCTGGTCGGCAAGTTATCGTCAGCCTGCATCCATCAATGAATCATGTCATAAATACAAATCAATCATCATAACATCTAATCATATACACGTACATGTCACATCAACAACATTCAAACCACAAACATCCCACTCCCTGATTCAATTTGGAGTCCAAGGTTTTTCATCAATGCCTCTGCATCCTCAATGTCAAAAGTCCGACACACTCAGGAGAACCCAGTCAATAGCACTTGTCTATGTAAATACAACAAAATAAGATATCATCAATTCCATAATATCCCATAATCATAATCAAAACGACCAATAGTATAGTAATCTGAATTACTTGCATAGAAGTGTCCTCAAAGAATAAGTTCCCTCAATACTCGCAAGAGCGGAATGTTACAAAAATATTAAAAGTAAATACAAAGATAATAAATATTATAATATATTAAATACATAATATTTTTTTATGAATTTATGGTGTATTTATTGATAGGTGATTGTATGGTAGATTATATAATTTTATTATAGAAAATATACTTTTAAATAATTTATTGTTATTTGTAAAATATTAAAATTAAATATAAAAATCATAAATATTACAATATATTAAATATATTTTTTTGAGTTCAAATATTATATTTGAAAGTATGAATACACATTAGTAATATATAATTCATTTTAAATGTTATAATAATTAAACCATTGATATCATAGTCAATCTAAAACGGTGACATAAATGATGCAATCAATCTAAAAAGGAAACATAAATTAGTCAATCTAAAAAAAAGTCACAAAATGATGTAATCTAAATAAAAATATTAAATATTTTTAAGGTCGTTACTCTTTATTTATGGGTCAAATGTAAATTTCAAAGCATTTCTATTTTTTTATTTCAACCCTTTGTCATGGTTCTTTGAATATTTAGTGAATGTGTAGATGACATTATTATTTGTGAAATATAAATAATTAGAATTATAATTATGTTAGTATGAACAATATCAATAACAATATCATTTTTTGAGTTTGATTGTGAGACAAGTATTCTTTTATAAATCAAAAGAAATATTAATTAATACAATAATGATGATGAATTTTTAATTGTAGAAATATTCATTGTTTCAATTCATAATTATTGACTAATTGATAAAACAATTGAATTCAACTTAAAATTAAATAAATTAAATTATGCATAGTTGATAGAGATATAAATGTTATAAATGATGTCTCCTATACATGGAAATGATGTCATTTGATTAATACAATAATGATGATGATTTTTCAATTGTAGAAATATTCATTGTTTCAATTCATAATTATTGACTAATTGATAAAACAATTGGATTCAACTTAAAATTAAATAAATTAAATTATGCATAGATAGAAATATAAATTTTATAAATGATGTCTCCTATACATGGAAATGATGTCATTTAATTAATACAATAATGATGATGATTTTTTAATTGTAGAAATATTCATTGTTCCAATTCATAATTATTGACTAATTGATAAAACAATTAGATTCAACTTAAAATTAAATAAATTAAATTATGCATATTTGATAGAGATATAAATGTTATAAATGATGTCTCCTATACATGGAAATGATGTCATTTAATTAATACAATAATGATGATGATTTTTTAATTATATAAATATTCATTATTCCAATTCATAATTATTGACTAATTGATAAAACAATTGGATTCAACTTAAATATAAATAAATTAAATTATGCATAGTTGATAGAGATATAAATGTTATAAATGATGTCTCCTATACATGGAAATGATGTCATTGTTTATTTTTGTTGCTATATATAATTGGAAAATATGGCACGAAAATTATCATTGATTTCTTTTTTGGGGGAGTGTTTATTTAAAATAAATTTTTACCGTCTTAAGTGAACCTTACAATGATATGAATCCAATAAAATAAATGAAACAAAACAAAAATTTTGGAAGGGAAAGACTTAAAATTTACATTGAAAAAAATCCTGAGATTTTGGGACCGGGTGTATTTTAAAAGAAACTCATATGTATAATATTTATAATGAGAATAGATAATATACATAAAGAATATAAATAACTGATATATCCATCACAATGTACATCAAAACATTTAACGATATCAAAAATAGAGAGAACATAGAATGGACCACAAATAAAAGAGAGATTTAGATTATCATTCTATAAAGAACCAAAAATATTATGATAGATAAAACATTTTGAAACTCAAGCTTCGCATCAAAGTCTTTGAGAATACAATAATGTAATATCCTAAGCAGCTCTCTTGGAGTCTCAATGATAACAATGTGTCTTTAAATACAAAAGTAAATGTCTTTAAAGAAAGTAAAAGTGCATTCATCCTGCAAAGAGGACTCAGATTGGGTCCCGTGGAACATAAAGTGAAAATAGATGGAATATTAAAGAAGGAAAACCAAGAATCAGTCAAAATCCCACAAAATACCGAGAAGATAAAGGCAAGAGGAAAAATGATTATAGAAGAAAATGGACTGAAGAAATTGAAAGGATAGAGTTTATGTTCGACTCATTGTAATGGAAAAAAAAATTGTCCTTCACCTGCTTGCATCTGGATCCTTTATAGGTACATGTTGTGGTTGAGGTGGCATAATTTCTCTAACTGTTTCTTGATTTTATAGTTCAATAATTTCAATTAATGTCTTGTTCAACCATTTCTCAATGTATTTTCTTAAACGTGCCACGAAAATTTCATGTTTAGTTTTAATCTCAAGTAATTGGATTTTTAATTCCCTCATATCTAGCTTCAATTGATGCAATGTGTTATCCACCTCATCATTTCTGTTGATATACCTAACTAACCATGTTTCAACTTCATCCTCAGAAAATTCTATGGTTTTGGTAAATTCGTTATCCCAAGCAACTTTTAGTGCTTGAATTTGTCCCATTAAAAATTCTTTGGTTAAGATCACGGTATCCATCAATAAATTAGGACCATATAATTTCTTGGTAAGAATAACAATTTTAATATTACTCTTTCTTTCCCTTAGGGTATCGGTTTCATTTATCATTTCTCTTAACTCTTTAATTCTCCTTAACCAACATGCATTAATATGTTGCATGCGGTACGATGAAGGAAATTTATGTTCCTTTCTCTGGGCTTCATTTAAACTTGATACTTTGGATGAAAATGTATTTACATATTCCTTGAAAAATACTTCATCATTTTTCCAAATATTTCTACAGATATTCTTTGAAATTCTCTATTCTAGAGGAAAAGCTAGCAATTCTTTGGGAAAGTTCTCAAATTTAATGAATTATATCAACCCTTTTTTATATGGAATCACCAACATATTTTATTACATCCTGCAAGAAACTTGATGAACCTTTGTATTTCATACTACTTTCAACAATCTCCTTCAATTAAAGTATAGGTTGCATAGAACTTAAAAGTTATGGAAACAATGGTGTTGGTACCAAAGGAAATTATAATTCTTTTACCTTATTCTTTAGTTCCAAATTATCTCTTTCCATTTTTTCAATTGATTGTCAATCCAAGATTTTTACTCCATCCAGGTCAATCGAAGATTTCCATTGTTCAGATAATTTCTTATTCTTGGTATTAACATTTTCTAGAAATATTTGCTTGCTTTCAAGATTGTAAGTCGCATTGTCCAGATTGATGGATTCCTCTTCAAATATCTCAGGATACCGAGTCATAATATCTATTTCTCTCGTCGTCTCTAACATCCATCCATGTTAGGGAAACCAAAATTATTTTCATTCATAAGTTCCAATAAGCAATATAATATCTATTTCATTATAACTAAATCAAATTGGAACCCCTCTTCCATGGAAAGCCCCAACATTTCCAAGATATGATCCAAGTTTTTTGAATTATTATTCATTATTCATTATTATTTTTCGATATTGTTTTTTGAGTCCTTATCTTTATTGAATATTTTTCTATTTTTAATTATTTCTTATTTTCCTTCTTTCTTTTTCTATTTTACCTTTTACATTTCCTTATTTCAACTTGGTTGGTTGGAAAGAGAATCCCTAATTATAAACAACCTATATTTTATTTAGTATGGTATATATGTTTTCAACATATTTTATCTTAACTTGTATAAGCATATTTTTATCTTCAGTAAGTCTGCCCAACCTTTTCCATTTTATGCGGCAAGTTGTTTTTATTTGTAGTCTCTTTTGTAGTTGTTTTTTGACTAACTTAAAGTGTTTTCTTATTACTCTTCCTTTAAAAAAAAAAATAGTTAGTTTTGGTTCTCTTTCATTGCATTGATGTTCTCATTCTATTAGTTATATTTTCCCCTATTTTATGGGTTTGATATTCATTCTACTTTCAGGATTGTTTAAAGCTAAATTATTATTTAACTCATCTTTTAAATTTGTTTATTTTTCTTGTAATTTTCAAAAATTTCAAGTTCTCAATATTCTTTTATTTGGTCCATTTTTGTTTCCATAATTTTTTCCAATTCTTGTATTTTATTCTCCATTACCTGCATTATTTTATTATTATTATTATTATTATTGTTATTATAAAAAAAAAAATTGCTAGATGGAAGGCATATTACATCTTTGAAAACAATTGTAAATATGTATAAATTTGGCATTGGGATAAAATAAATAATTTTTTTCTGTGGTTGTAATGCTAGTGATCGTCTATGGCTGTGAGATTTGGTGTGGAAGGCTATCGAGGGAAACTTAGAACATAATTGATCAAATCCAAAATCAATGCATGACATACAACATCAAAACTTAAAAAACCATTCCCTTACTTATTTTCATCATGGTTTCTCACATGTTCCCCTTTGAATGTGAAACCCTAAAATCATATATTCTAGATAAGCATGAGTTCAAGAAGCTTAACTAAGATATGTTTCTCATCATTTAAATGCAATAGTTCTAACCCATTTTAAATTAAAAAGAGGTTAGGGAAGAAATTTTGATCGATAATTAAAACTTTAGGACATTCGAGATGATATAACGATTCTTATAACAAAAACTTAAAACTTAAAATTGAAAATAAAATATCTAATTTCATGTGATGTGATGAAAATATAAAAAACAAAAAAAACTATATTAATAAAATCACTTGATATCCTTCTTACTCTAATGACATCAGAAGCCTCAAGAAAAAATGACACTTGCTAACATCTAATTTACATGAGTTGCACAACGAAACTAACAAATGAACAATTTTGAAAATTCTTTGGAAGAAAACTATAATATGCAACTTAGACTTGTTAGAATACCAAGCACATTTCCTTTTAAGATCCCCTCATATAATGATATTATATGCGTTTATATTGATGTACTAAATTACAATTGGGTTCAAGAAAACCTAATCAAGACAACCGAATTAAGTTTGGAAACTTAATTGTGAACCTAAACTCAGATCGATGCAAATATCTAAATAACTTTAAAATTTTAATTCAATTCCTTTATCTGAATTTTAAAGATCAAGGTAATCTTAAATACATTAAAATACAAAATCATAATCATCATATATACTTTCTTTGATTTTTAAAGATCAAGGTGATCTTAAATAAATGAAAAGACGGAATCACTATCATCATATATACTTGAATATTTATTAATTTAGATATGACTAAGCTTCTTAATGTCAACATATAAAAAACAAAAAAATATCATATTTAATATGATTTTTTTAAATTAATACTTATAAAAATAAAATACTAAACTATAAACTTAATTTAATTGACTCAATATTCTAATAACCTCTTTTATGTCTTTGGCATTATGTTTAAATTAACTTTCATAATTCTATTTTATGTTCCAATTAAACATTACAAAATTAAAATTAATTCATAAAATGAATGCATGTTTTTAAAAAAAATTAGCTAATATTTCACTAACTTGTTTTATGTCTTTCGAACTATGTTTAAATTAATTTTCATAATTTTATGATGATGATGTTGATGAATTATTTTTTTCTGTCTTTGGCGCTATGTTTAAATTCATGATGATGATGATGATGATGATGATGATGATGATGATGATGATGATGATGATGATGATGATGATGATGATGATGATGATGATGATGATGATGATGATGATGATGATGATGA
>ML795304.1:118006-133172 GCA_009831015.1 Picea engelmannii
TATAGGGTCTTTTCTTAAGGTTAAACAAAATTTTACCCTAGAGAAGTTTTAGACTTAGATTTAGATTTTGAACTGGGCGACAATTATTTAGGGAAGTCATTTTAAGAATTTCTTAATGTGTTAAAAGTCTTACGACCATCTAGGTTTGTTCCTTCATCAACATCAATGCGACGTGCCCTTCAGGATGCACCACGTGCTCCAAGGGTGCCACTCGCCTCGTTCGTTTCTTTTGCGCGACATGCCCTTAAGGATGCACCACGTGCTCCAAGGGTACCACTCACCAACTTATGTTTCTTTTGCGTGACGTGCCCTTCAGGATGCACAACGTGCTCCAAGGGTGCCACTCACCAACTTGACTAATTAGTAGACATCAATAACCCCTGGAGTCAACACTCCGCCAGGTGAACTTGTGGGAGACCAAGGGTTTCTAAGGAATAAGGCTCTCGCCTTATTGCATGCCCCTTAGAATCATCGTGAGCGACTGTCGCAGTCTACCCTCACGGCATAGTGGATCCTCTCGAACTAGGTAATCGTTAACCTACAGTTCGAGCCACGGTGGGAGTGCTAGTAGGATGTGGCAGGGCTACTATCCACACCTCTCCCTCAACCTCTCTGGAAATCGTCTGTGACCCCTTTACTCCATATGTGAGTCTGGTCAGCAAGCTATCGTCATCCTGCATCATCAACAATCGTGTCAGAACATGTCCACATCATATCATCAAATCAATGAAATATCACAGTAAATAAATCAACCCAAATAGCACACTCCCTAACTCAATCCAGAGTCCAAGGGGTTCCATCGATGCCTCTGCATCCTCAAGGTCCAAAACCGTACACACTCAATAAAACTGAGTCAATAGAATCTGTTTATGTCAAAGCAGTAAAACATCACATCATCTATCATAACGCAACAAAAATAAAGGACAAGAGTTTTAATATCATAATAGTCCAGATCACTTGCGAACAAGTGTCCTCAAAGAATAAGTTTCCTCAGTGTGCCAGAGCGGGATGTTACAATTTTCTGGCAATTGTGCCCAATCCATAGCAACTCAATCAATCAAAAACGCTATGCATCTAAGGGGAAGAATGTGTACAGGGACACACCAGTAGAACAATCATACTTTCCGTCATTAATAAAAGACAGTCGTTGTACCTATACTGTCAACTGTTCCACATATGAGTCTAGTCGGCAAGCTATCGTCAGCCTGCATCATCAACAAATCATGTCAGAATATATCCATATCATATCATCTAATTAGATGTGCTAATATCATAGTAAAAACAATCAAACCCCAATGGTACATTCCAAGAGTCGATCCAAAGTCCAAGGGGTTCCATCGATGCCTCTGCATCCTCGAGGTCCAAAATCTTGCACACTCAGTAAACCAAGTCAATAGCACCTGTCTATGTCAATGCAGTAAAACAACATGTCATCAACCCATAACGCCTCATAATCAAAATCAAAATTTTTAATAGTATAATAATCTAGATCACTTGCGAGCAAGTGTTATCAAAGAATAAGTTCCCTCGATGTGCCAGAGTGGGATGTTACATTGTCTCATGGTTCATTATGCTATCGTTGCCCAATACTATTAATAAAATGTTGAGTTTTCCATCATTGGGTAATCGCTGGGTTTACCATCAATTGCCGAGTTTTAAGGAAATAATGATTGATAAGGAAATAATCGCTATCGAGGTAGAAATATAATGCAGAGGGAAAACATATGCCAAGGGGTCAACAGAAGGTAAAAAATTGCCATGTATAGAGGTGAAGAATTGCAATTTTATCAAGATAAGATCTCAATGTAATCCAAGTCTATCTCCCAACCATTATACCCACATGTGGACAAATAAGTTTTAATTTCTTACCCCCCTTCTTGGTACATGTTTATTTATTATTATATTTTTTGTCCACATGTTCTATTTAGACCTAGGTTTTAATTTCACTATGCTAGGAGCCATTTTATTTTTGTTAGGAAAAATTATTTTTAAACCCTTCTTATCACATCATTCATTTGATGGATGACTAGGTTTATTCACTTATGAGTTAAAATCGCGACGTGCCCTTCAGGACGCACTATGTGCTCCAGGGGTGCCACTCACCTCTTTCTGTTTTCTTTTCGCGACGTGCCCTTCAAGATGTAGTACATGCTCCAAGGGTGCCACTCGCCTCTTTCTGTTTTCCTTGCGTGACGTGCCCTTCAAGACACACTACGTGCTCCAAGTGTTCCACTTGCCTCTTGATTGAAGTTGGTAGACGTCAAACCGATGGAGTCAATACTCCACCAGGGGATCTTGTGGGAGACTAAGGGCCTCTAAGGAATAAGACCCTTGCTTTTCTGCGCGCCCCTTAGAATCATAGTGAGCGACTATCACAGTCTACCTTCACTGCATCATGGGTCTTCTCGAACTAGGTAATCATTAACCTACAGTTCGAGCCACAGAAGGAGTGCTAGTAGGATATGGCATGGATGCTTCTTAACCTCTCCATCAATGTCTCTGGTTGTCCTGCATGACCCCCCTACTCCAATTGTGAGTCTGGTCGACAAGTTATCGTCAGCCTGCATCAATCAATGAATCATGTCATAAATACAAATCAATCATCATAACATCTAATCATATACATGTACATGTCACATCAACAACATTAAAACCACAAACATCCCACTCCCTAATTCAATCTGGAGTCCAAGGGTTTTCATCAATGCCTCTGCATCCTCAATGTCCAAAGTCTGACACACTCAGGAGAACCCAGTCAATAGCACTTGTCTATGTAAATACAACAAAATAACATATCATCAATTCCATAATATCCCACAATCATAATCAAAACAACCAATAGTATAGTAATCTGAATTACTTGCACGGAAGTGTCCTCAAAGAATAAGTTCCCTCAGTGCTCGCAAGAGCGGAATGTTACAAAAATATTAAAAGTAAATACAAAGATAATAAATATTATAGTATATTAAATACATCATATTTTTTTTATGAATTTATGGTGTATTTATTGATAGGTGATTGTATGGTAGATTATATAATTTTATTATAGAAAATATACTTTTAAATAGTTTATTGTTATTTGTAAAATATTAAAATTAAATATAAAAATGATAAATATTACAATATATTAAATATATTTTTTTGAGTTCAAATATTGTATTTGAAAGTATGAATACACATTAGTAATATATAATTCATTTTAAATGTTATAATAATTAAATAATTGATATCATAGTGAATCTAAAACGGTAACATAAATGATGCAATCAATCTAAAAAGGAAACATAAATTAGTCAATCTAAAAAAAAGTCACAAAATGATGTAATCTAAATAAAAATATTAAATATTTTTAAGGTCATTACTCTTTATTTATGGGTCAAATGTAAATTTCAAAGTATTTCTATTTTTTTATTTCAACTCTTTGTCATGGTTCTTTGAATATTTAGTGGATGTGTAGATGACATTATTATTTGTGAAATACAAATAATTAGAATTATAATTATGTTAGTATGAACAATATCAATAACAATATCATTTTTTGAGTTTGATTGTGAGACAAGTATGCTTTTATAAATCGAAAGAAATATTAATTAATACAATAATGATGATGATTTTTTAATTGTAGAAATATTCATTGTTCCAATTCATAATTATTGAATAATTGATAAAACAATTGGATTCAACTTAAAATTAAATAAATCAAATTATGCATAGTTGATAGAGATATAAATGTTATAAATGATGTATCTTATACATGGAAATGATGTCATTGTTTATTTTTGTTTCTATATATAATTGAAAAATATGGCACGAAAATTATCATTGATTTATTTTTTGGGGGAGTGTTGATTTAAAATAATTTTTTACCGTCTTAAGTGAAGCTTACAATGATATGAATCCAATAAAATAAATGAAACAAAACAAAATTTTGGGAAGGGAAAGACTTAAAATTTACATTGAAAAAAATCCTGAGATTTTGGGACCGGGCGTATTTTTTTTTTGTAAGTAAGTAATTTTATATATTAGAGCCTTCAAAAAACTAGACCATAATTACAAAAATTAATAACATCCGGATTGTATTTACTTCACTGCCTCAAAGGGAGAAACCAGTTCAGCCAACCGGGTAAGTCTAGCAACTGAGTTCTTACCGGTCTTAAAAAACACAAAGCTGAGCTAACTAAGATGTTACTAGAGGGGAAACTATCAAAAAGAACAGATCCCTTGAGGGGTTAGACACCTGGAAAGTAGTCTGGCAAGTAACCTGGCAGGTAACCTAGCCACGACTCCTCTTCAACAGGTGTCCCTCGGTTTGCCCAATGCATGTCGTTGTCCATGGTGCACTCGTCCATGTTGGCATCTGTCCCGACATCTCCGGACGAAGTGTGCACATACTGACCGGTGGCTGTGAACGCTTCCGTGTCCTCCTACTGAACCGGCTCCGCAACGACCTCTACTACACTCCCACTTTTCTTCCTGACATTCCCGTCGTCGCCTACTGAGGAGGGCGCTCCTTCTGAAGCCGCGCCTGCTGGGTAGGAGGGAGAAGCGTCTTGGACAGTAGAAAGAAGTTGGAGGAGGGTCGAGATTCTCCCGTCCATAAGCTGTATCCTAAAATGGAGGTCCTCCATTCACTGACGGAGTTCGAAGACCAAGTCGTAGAGGATGGTGAAGTTCTCTTTCAGCTGCAAATCCGTCTTGGAGTCCGAAGACATTGACGCCTTGTTTCGGTCAACCCGAACAAGAGATGGCATCCCCATGGGCGACTTTGAAGAGCCAACAACCGGGGCAAGAGGGGGAATGAAGTTTCTAGAGGTTGAAGGAGTGGCGGGGTGGCGTAGGGAAGATATCGGCAAGGTTTCAATTAAAGATAAACACTCAAAGCGGGAGACAGGTGCGGTGGAGGAATTGAGAGTTGCTACCTCAGGCAACAAGAGCAGAGAGGAGAGTGTTGAGGGTGAACCACGAGGAGAAGTTGAAGCACGAGGCCGATGAGGATTCCAAGGAGAACCCCTTTGCATTCTTCCTCGTTGTCGCGGCATTGTTTGGCAAAGTGAGTGGGAATGGCGTTCCATGCCAAAGGGGAGATCATGGAGAAGGCTGGGAGTCATGAACACCATGAGCATGCAAGAAAAACCAGGCCAGGGAAAAGGAGGAGTACTGGAGTCGGATATCGGGAGAGGGAGAGTAACACAAGCAGACAAAGAGGCCATTGCACCACTCATAATAGAGGTCGAGTGAGCCCAATTTAATGCCCCTTCAATTGACATAAAATCCATTTAATGTGTGGTGGAGTCGGCGGTTGTTGGCACAAGCTGGTCACATAGCTCGCTGCCCTGTTGGCTCCTTCGCTCTCCCTCTGTACGCCAGGTGGTCGACACTATCACCCCATCCGGGGGTTTGTCCACTTTCGCATATTTTCGGATACATTGCTGGAGGATAGGGTGATCCGGAGTAAGGGATGTTTTGCAAATGATTTCCGGTCCGTCCCAGTTGACCCCCAGATTAGCCAGTTCATCTGCTACCTGATTCACACTCCTTCTAATGTGAGCAGGTATGACCACCTGATTTGGTTGCAGTAAATATGTAATAGTCTTTAGCCCATGTGAGAGTCTCCATCTAGGTGATATTATTTCCGGATCTACTCCATTTAGAAGTCTGCTGAGGAGGTTGATGATGATTTGAGAATCGCCCACTACAACCAGCTGGGTGAAATTGTGATCCGTGGCAAGTTGCAGCCCCCAAGTAAGTCCCCAGAGTTCCACCACATTATTTGTGGTATGACCCAGGGAGCCTGCATTAATGAGAATGATGTGTCCATGGTGATTGCGGAAAACGACTCCATAACCCGTTGCTCCTGGATTGCCTTTAGAGGCCCCATCAAAGTTGAGTTTGATAAAGTCAACCGGAGGGGCTGACCAAGAGGAGGGACTGTTGGGGCAGTTGGGGACTGAGGGGACGAGAGGGTGAGGAGAAAGGAAGTGCATTCAGTTCTTAAGGATTAGGAGTTCTGATGGATTGTTGTTCAGGTCTTTTTCATTCCAAGGTTGAAGGTTGAGAGTTTCCAGGATATTGAGGCGGCAACTATTCCAGCAGTGTTGCCACGAGAGGGAAGCATTCCTCAAAAGCCTTCTATTTCTTTCCTTCCAAACCTGCTAGAGGATGAAACCAGGAAGTAATTGCCAGATACGATTTAGGAGCAAAGATTGAAACACTTGGTCCCTCCAGTTCGTAATAGTGTCGATGATATTATCTCGATCGCAATCTGAGGTGCGCATAATGAGCACACTTTGGTCCCAAATTTGAGCAGTGTACAGGCATGAATTGAGGAGGTGATTCATGGTTTCATATGTCTCCCCACAAGGTATACATATAGAAGGCCCCACAAAGCCTCTTTTTGAGAGGTTATCCCAGGTTAGAATGCTTGAGTGGATCACGAGCCAGAGTAAGAGGGTGATTTTGGGCCAATGTCTGAGGCTCTAGATCTTGCACCAAACATCCTGTGTAGGTGCCATGTTTGGTTGTATCTTGATGTGGTAGGATTCTCGTATGTTGTATGTGCCCCTTGGTCGATATCCCCATCAAAGAATATCTTCTCCCATAAGCCTGGGGATTTTTCGTTTGAGCATTTCATTCTGGCAGGGTCCCAGATCCACGTGGCCATCCAGGTTCATACGTTCCCTATCAAGGTGCCAGTGTCGTCGGGTGTTATCTTGAGGGTTATCTAGCCAATAATCCACTATTGTTGTCAGGCCCGCCTATGTAGCTTGGGTGCTGATGTGCTCAGCCCAGTCCTCGTGGCCCAGAATTGGCCATTGCTGCCAGGAATCTTCCCAGAATAGGGTTGTTTTCCCGTTTCTAATTTCCCAGAAGGCGTGGTGGGTGACTAGCTGTCTATTATGGTTAGTTGTTGCCCAAATTAAATACCCTGGTGTGTCTCCATTCCAGCGTATGAGATTTTTTTCCGCCACCTCTGGTACATATTTCTTCCTCCATAACCATGTCGAGAGGTCCTTGGGATTCTTAAGCCATCGCCACCATATTTTGGCACTGAGGACTTTATTCATGATGGTGGGATCTCGTAAGCCAAGGCCTCCTTGTGCTTTGGGCTGACAGAGTTTGTCCCAGCTGAAAAGCGCTATTTTCTTCCCTGTGTTGAGGCCTTGCCATAGGAAATTCCTCTGTAGGCTTTTAATGGTTGAGAGTACAAAGTTAGGAGCAACCAGCACTGAGAATATGTAGGTGGGAAGGGCATGAAGAATTGCTCGGAGGAGTATGAGGCAACTTGGAAGGTTTATAACTCTGAGGGTCCAGGAAGAGAGCTTCTTGGTAAAAGAAGAGAGGAGATTCTCCCACGAGGAGTTCTGAAGGGCATTGTCAATCAAAGGGATGCCAAGGTATTTGGACGAAAGGGAGCTTCTGTGGAAATATAAGAGACCAGATATATGGCGTTGAATAGGGGGGGGGGGCGTATTAAAGAAAAATATTTGGGACTTGTCTTTGTTGCAGTCCAGGCCTGAGTCCTCAGAGAAGGTCTTGAGGATCTGGAGGATGGATTTTTCTTCCCGTATAGTTGGGGTACCCATGAGGAGCGTATCATCCACGAATTGTCTATGCGAAATAGGAGGGGAGATTCCATGCAAAGGTAGGCCTGCCAAAGTGTTGCTTGCAACAACTGCGTGAGTACATCGACTAAGACCTTCAACCATTATAATGAAGAGGAATGGGGAAAGAGGGTCTCCCTACCTAATTCCTCTTGAGGGGGTGAAGGAGTGAGAGGGAACACCATTGATAAGGATAGAGAAAAAATATGTGGAGGTTAGGTTCAAGATCCAAGTCACCCAGAGTTTGTCAAAGCCAAAGGCGAGGATCAATTCCTGCATGTAGTCCCAACTTATCTTATCAAAGGCTTTGGAAAGATCTAATTTAAGGAGCATACCTGGCATTCTAGTTTTCTGCAACGAGTGGATCACCTCATGAGCTAGGATAACATTGTCCAGGATTTGTCTACCCTCGACATAGCCTAATTGTTCTGGAGAGATGACAGTTGGCAAAATGGGTTTGAGCCTTCGGGCGATCACCTTTGTAAGAAGTTTATAGATGACGTTGCAGAGGGCTATGGGTCTGAACTGCTTGGGATGGTGAGCCTACCCCTCTTTGGGGATAAGAGTGAGGAAAGTAGCATTGAGAGATTGAGGGACTTGTCCTGTGGAACGGGAGTCTTCAATGATTTCCCAAACCTCTACCCTAATCATTGGCCAACAATGATGGAAAAAATCACTGGTGAAGCCATCAGGGCCAGGTGCCTTACATCTTGGGGTGTCCTGTAGTGCTTGATCTACCTCCTCGATTGTGACAGGATAGAGTAGAGCTGAGTTTTTCTCCCTGGTGACGAGGGAGGGTACATGTTGCGTTACCTTAGCTATGGCCTATGATCTGTCCGGAGAAGGTTCCATGAGGAGGTCTTTGTAATAGTCTATCAGTGTTTCTTCCAGGTCTTCATGGGAAAAAATTGGCTAACCATTGGTGGAAGTTAGGTGCATGATTCTATTGGTATGACGACACTGAATGACGGATCTGTGGAAGAATTTGGTGTTGCGGTCCCCCTCCTTGAGCCATTGGATGCGCAATTTCTGTTTCCATAGAATCTCTTCTTGTCCTTTTCTGGCCTCCAGTTGTTGATTTACTATTGCTTTCTGGATCTTCAACTCCTTCGTTAACCCTTGCAGTCGGATCTGATTTTGAATCGCCTTCATCTACTCTGACAGCTGCTTTTGGGAGTCAAATATGTTGCCAAAGGTTTTCTTGTTCCATATTTTGATAATCTGTTTAAGGTTTTTTTAATTTTGTTGAAATCTGAACATCTTGGAGCCATGGGGGACCTCTACCTGCCTCCACCAATCCTGGATCTTTGCTTGGAAGTCTGGATGGTTGAGCCAGAACTGTTCAAACCAGAAAGGTTTTTTCCCTGGTGATGCCAGCACATCCATCCATAACTGAATGGGCTAGTGATATGAGCCATGGATGTTCAGAATACTTGCTTCCAGAGCTATTCCCTCCAGCATAAGGGAGTCATAGATGAGGAAGCGATCAAGTTTGGAGGCAACTTGGTGTGATCCAGTTCTTCTATTTGTCTAGGTAAAAGTGCCATTGATAGCTTCCAGGTCGATCAGATTGAGTTTATCTATGAGGCTGTTGAAGTCATTGGTGTCATGATCTAGGCGTCGAGATCCCCCTTTTTTTTCCTCCAAACTTCGAATGAGGTTGTAATCTCCCCCAATAGTCCAGCGATTGTATCTATTCAGGTTGGAAAGGTATTCCAAATTAATAAGGAAGGCCTGCTTGTCCCTTGGGTTGGTTGGGCCGTATACATTGGTCAGGTGTCCGGGCTTATTGGAGCCTATAAGCCTGTAATCTGTCGTAATAAACCATTTGGTGGTAATAAAATTCTCCAGGAGCACTGAGTTGGGGTTCCATATGATAGCCAGTCCTCCAGCTGTTCCTGTTGCTGCGGTTGACATTGCTTCCCCTTGCTTCCAAAAATAGGGGAGTAGCCTATCAATGTCTTCGGTTGAGCATTTTGTTTCCTGTAGTAATACTATGTCCAGTTTCTCCACGAAGATCAGATCTCGTAGCAGTTTTTGCTTTCTACGTCCATTGAGGCCTCTAATATTCCAAGAGATAATCTTCATGATGATGGGGGGGTGGGGAGGGGAGGAAATTTGTCTGAGATGAGGTGGATTTGCCCTGAATTTACCATAAAATGGCCTATTTCCTGTATGAGCTTATTGGTAGACTTCCTTCCTCTTTTCTTTTCATCTTTCTGAGTTTTACTCTGGTTCTTTGATTGACTGCTCTGTATCCCCAAACCCTTGTTGGATCGAGCTGTGGAGCTAGCGGAGGAATTGAGAAAGACCTTATTCACCTTCCGTAATTGGTCCCAGGGTATAGTGTACAATTTATGATGCCTATAGGCGTGTTCGAGGTGTTCCAGGTCCACCCCAGCTAAATCTTGCTCTTCTATTTCCATATCAGCGTCACCGTCCTCTGTCTCCAAGAGATCTTGCGGATCCCCTATCGTGATTAGTGGGGGATGATCAGCTTCCTTCCCCTGTGGTGGACGTTCTTCCTCCTGTCCCCCAGAATGGGAAGGATTATCCGCGGGGAGTTCATTGGGATTTACGAGGGTTGAGAGGTTCTCTAGTTGATCTTGTAATATTGCAAATTTATTACTAGTGGAGGGATATTTACTTACTTGGCTTTGCTACTTTCGTCCTGCTTGTCTTCTTTTCCCCACTGGTTGAGAGAATCCATCCTTGTCTTTTCCACCTTCTGGGTTCCCTTCTTTGTGAGCCGCATTGAGGGGGCAGTCTCTGAACAGATGGCCATGTTCATGGCATTTCCTGCACCTGAAAGGAATGTGTTCGTAGTCGATGGTCTGGGTCCAATCTTCGTCCTGGTACTCGAGAATTATGGTTCTTGGCAATGGTTTAGCTATATTCAGGTATACGCAAATTCACACATAAGAGGTGTATTGCCTCTATTTGGTAGCTTCTGAAGACTTTACATATATTCCAATGGTATTGCCTATACCAGCCAAGACCTCTTCCAGCTAGAACTCCTGGGGGAGAGAGTACAGTCTGATCCACACTGGTGCATGGGAAAAATATTCCTTTTCAGGGCTAAACTTCTGAGTCCAAAATCTTAAAAAGAGTCTTGTTGAGTTAAAAAAGTAAGGCCCCCCATTGAAGATGCGATTGCGGTCCTCGAGATTGTGCAGTATGATTGTGAATAAGCCCTTGGAGCCCAGTTGTAATTCATAGTGTCCTTTTGGCTTCCACCAGTACTGTATCCATTTGATTAGATCCTTCTCTGATGGACATAGCCCTATAAATTTCCCTACTAGGGCATGGTCTCTCATATATTTCTTTTTCTCTTCTATGCGCGGTGAATTGAAAATGTACTTCGGGGCTTGTGGCGCTTGAGGAATGCATTTTCCAGGAAGCCAAGGTGTCGGCGCTGTAGCAGGGGTGGCTGTATTTTCTGCATCGATGTCCATATCCATGTCCTTGAAAGTTCCTTCCGTAATGAGTGTTTCCCTCAAATATGGCGAAGGTTCAAAGGTCGACTGTTTGAACCCTTCGCCAGTACTTCCATTCGTTGTGGCTTCGCTGTAGGAGGCACCATTCATCCCTCCTTCCTTCAGAGTCATGAGCCCCAGCAGGGCTGGAAATGTAACAGTTCGGCTGAAATGCTGAAAACCTAATCCGGGTTGCGGGACCGGGTGTATTTTAAAAGAAACTCATATGTATAATATTTATAATGAGAATAGATAATATACATAAAGAATATAAAGGACTGATATATCCATCACAACGTACATCAAAACATTCAACAAGATAAAAAACAGAGAGAACATAGAATGGACCACAAATAAAAGAGAGATTTAGATTATCATTCTATAAAGAACAAAAAATATTATGATAGATAAAACATTTTGAAACTCAAGCTTGTCATCAAAGTCTTTGAGAATACAATAATGTAATATCCTAAGCATCTCTCTTGGAGTCTCAATAATAATAATGTGTCTTTAAATACAAAAGTAAATGTCTTTAAAGAAAGTAAAAATGCATTCGTCCTAAAAAGAGGACTGAGATTGGTTCCTGTGGAACATAAAGTGAAAATAGATGGAATATTAAAGAAGGAAAACCAAGAATCAGTCAAAATCCCACAAAATAACGAGAAGATAAAGGCAAGAGGACAAATGATTATAGAAGAAAATGGACTGAGGAAATTGAAAGGATAGAG
The DNA here is from genome assembly GCA_009831015.1 of Picea engelmannii. Taxonomy (NCBI): domain Eukaryota; kingdom Viridiplantae; phylum Streptophyta; class Pinopsida; order Pinales; family Pinaceae; genus Picea; species Picea engelmannii. The sequence goes on from ML795304.1 coordinate 129,812, forward strand.
TTTATGTTCAACTCACTGTAATGGAAAAAAAAATTGTCCTTCACCTGCTTGCACCTGGATCCTTTATAGGTACATGTTGTGGTTGAGGTGGCATAATTTCTCTAACTGTTTCTTGATTTTCTAGTTCAATAATTTCGATTAATGTCTTGTTTAACCATTTCTCAATGTGTTTTCTTAAAGGTGCCACGAACATTTCATGTTTAGTTTTAATCTCAAGTAATTGGATTTTTAATTCCCTCAGATCTAGCTTCGATTGATGCAATGTGTTATCCACCTCATCATTTCTATTGATATACCTAACTAACCATGTTTCAACTTCATCTTCAGAAAATTCTATGGTTTCGGTAAATTCGTTATCCCAAGAAACTTTTAGTGCTTGAATTTGTCCCATTAAAAATTCTTTGGTTAAGATCATGGTATCCATCAATAAATTAGGACCATCTAATTTCTTGGTAAGAATACCAAGTTTAATATTACTCTTTCTTTCCCTTAGGGTATCGTTTTCATTTATCATTTCTCTTAACTCTTTAATTCTCCTTAACCAACATGCATTAATATGTTTCATGCGGTACGGTGAAGGAAATTTATGTTCCTTTCTCTAGGTTTCATTTAAACTTGATACTTTGGATGAAAATGTATTTACATCTTCCTTGAAAAATACTTCATCATTTTTCCAAATATTTCTAAAGATATTCTTTGAAATTCTCTATTCTGGAGGAAAAGCTAGCAATTCTTTGGGAAAGTTCTCAAATTTAATGAATTATATCAACCCTTTTTTGTATGGAATCGCCAACATATTTTATTACATTCTTCAAGAAACTTGATGAACCTTTGTATTTCATACTACTTTCAGCAATCTCCTTCAATTAAATTATAGGTTGCATAGAACTTAAAAGTTATGGAAACAATGGTGTTGGTACCAAAGGAAATTATAATTCTTTTACCTTCTTCTTTAGTTCCAAATTCTCTCTTTCCATTTTTTCAATTGATTGTATTAATGCATCTTTAGTAACTTCATGAAAGTATGCAATTTTAGATGGTGCTACTCCATCCAGGTCAATTGAAGATTTCCATTGTTCAGATGATTTCTTATTCTTGGTATTAACATTTTCTAGAAATATTTGTTTGCTTTCAAGATTGTAAGTTGCATGGTGCAGATTGATGGATTCCTCTTCAAATATCTCAGGATACCGAGTCATAATATCTATTTCTCTCGTCTCTAACATACATCCATGTTAGGGAAACCAAAATTATTTTCATTCATAAGTTCCAATAAGCAATATAATATTTATTTCATTATAACTAAATCAAATTGGAACCCCTCTTCCATGGAAAGCCCCAACATTTCCAAGATATGATCCAAGATTTTTGAATTATTATTAATTAGTATTTATTATTTTTCGATATTGTTTTTTGAGTCCTTATATTTATTGAATATTTTTATATTTTTAATTATTTCTTATTTTCCTTCTTTCTTTTCCTATTTTACCTTTTACATTTCCTTATTTCAACTTGGTTGGTTGGAAAGAGAATCCCTAATTATAAACAACCTATATTTTATTTAGTATGGTATATATGTTTTCAACATATTTTATCTTAACTTGGATAAGCATATTTTTATCTTCAATAAGTCTGGCCAACCTTTTCCATTTTATGAGGCAAGTTGTTTTTATTTGTAGTCTCTTTTGTAGTTGGTTTTTTACTAACTTAAAGTGTTTTCTTATTACTCTTCCTTTAAGAAAAAAAATAGTTAGTTTTGGTTCTCTTTCATTGCATTGATGTTCTCATTCTATTAGTTATTTTTTTCCCTATTTTATGGATTTGATATTCATTCTACTTTCAGGATTGTTTAAAGCTAAATTATTATTTAACTCATCTTTTAAATTTGTTTATTTTTCTTGTAATTTTCAAAAATTTCAAGTTCTCAATATTCTTTTATTTGGTCCATTTTTGTTTCCACAACTTTTTCCAATTCTTGTATTTTATTCTCCATTACCTGCATTATTGTATGATTGTTATTATTATTGTTATTATTTAAAAAAAAATTGCTAGATGGAAGCCATATTACACCTTCAAAAACAATTGTAAATATGTATAAATTTGGCATTGGGTTAAATAAATAATTTTTTTCTGTGTTTGTAATGCTAGTGATTGCCTATGGCTGTGAGATTTTGTGTGGAAGGCTATCGAGGGAAACTTAGAAGATAATTGATCAAATCCAAAATCAATGCATGACATACAACATCAAAACTTAAAAAACCATTCCCTTACTTATTTTCATCATGGTTTCTCACATGTTGCCCTTTGAATGTGAAACCCTAAAATCATATATTCTAGATAAGCATGAGTTCAAGAAGCTTAACTAAGATATGTTTCCCATCATTTAAATGCAATAGTTCTAACCCATTTTAAATTAAAAAGAGGTTGTGGAAGAAATTTTGATCGATAATTAAAACTTTAGGACATTCGAGGTGATATAACCATTCTTATAACAAAAACTTAAAATTGAAAATTCAAAATAAAGTATCTAATTTCATGTGAAGTGATGAAAATATAAAAAACAAAAAAAACTATATTAATAAAATCACTTGATATCCTTCCTACTCTAATGACATCAGAATCCTCAAGAAAAAATGGCACTTGCTAAGATCTAATTTACATGAGTTTCACAACGAAACTAACAAATGAACAAGTTTGAAAATTCTTTGGAAGAAAACTATAATATGCAACTTAGACGAGTTATGTAGTAGCCGTAAAAATACAAAATTTAATTATAATTTAGCATATAATTCTTTCTCATACAAAAATAATTCAATCACCAACATATGAGCATATGATATTCGACAAAAAATAAAATTTTATCCACAGCATAAGAATTACTTAACAGAATAAATAAATTACCTCTCCCTGATGCTAATTCCCCCGTTGATCTGGTTGTTCATTGCTGAAACTGTGTCAAACACTGCTCAAAACCGTGTTTCCACCCGACCAACTAGGACAACTTCCTAGCTCCAGGATACCATATGGATATCCTGGCCCCCGTGCCCAAAACCTCCAACAAACTGGTTCCCCCTGTACTGATCCTTTGCCCGACTCCCCCACTCAAACTCTCTCTAGAAAATCCCCCAAATCCAAGAGAGCCCTCCCCCAAGATCCAAGTCGAATGATAATCCCCCTTCCATAAACCCTCCTTCGCTCATATCCCCCCTTCACCGCCCTTTCTCCTCATTTATTTCTTTGCCTACACATTTATTACCTTATCCTCATAGTTAATGCCCCTTACCCAATTATTAATGTTCCTTATCCGTTTATTAATGCTTCTTATCCCCTAGCATACATAGATCATTTAATTAAACAATTA
>ML795304.1:153305-165290 GCA_009831015.1 Picea engelmannii
TATAAATAAAACATCAATATCTTTTTATTTTTTAATATAATAATTAATTAAAAATAAGTATATATTATATATTATATCTATTTTTTAATATTGTAATAATTAAAAAACTTAAACATAGAAGGTTTCTTTCATGGTGTTTACATGAGGTCATATATCAAATTTATATATATATATATATATATATATATATATATATATATAAATAAATATGATTAATATATAATATTAATAATAATCACATTAATAATATTATATTATTGATGTGTTTAGTAACTAATTCAGTCATAGAAATATGTTTAAGTATCAAATATGTTTTTCATATAATAAATTAAAAAATATTAAGACATGATTGATTTATGATTGATTAACATAATCAATTTATTAATAGATTAAGCAACTGTAAAGAACCTACTGTTACACCAACAAAAACATCATACAACAGGTAATTGTTTTTGTTTGAGTTAGGAAATATACATCACAATTAATAACTACATCATTGTCACATCATCCAATATAGTAATGAAAAAATAATAACACAATATCATTCATTGTAAAACCAAGAGATTAGTTATGAATAATGATACACATATCGACACATTAACACAAATAAATAGCATGTAACGACCCCATCGTTATGACTACAAGCGAAGAATTTTCTTTTCTTTTTCCTTTTAGGCAGGGAGGCAACGACAACGATAGTTGAACCACACAACCTAACGATGAACACACGGATGCAGATCAGACAAAAGACAACAATGATTCAACACACTAGCACAACAAGGAACTCGACGAAACATGCGTAAATCAAAAAGATATAAATGATTGCCCACCGGACTCAAACATGACAACGCCTATAAGCTAAAGGACAACATCCCCAATCCCGACACAATGGCCTCGACGACCAGTAACTAGAACCTATAAGGCGCGCAACCAAACGCGAGAAGGCGTTACAACCTAAGCACCAACAACAACTAAAACTAACAACGCTCACAACAGGTATCATAGACTCGGGCCAAGTTATCATTTGCCTCTATCCATTAGGGCGTGCAATGATCCCCTCATCAAGAATCATGTCGTTGCTAGGTGATAGGCGCGACCACAACCATGGCGCAAAACCATAACTGGACCCTCAACACAAGCAAAAATCAACGTGCTAGGAGATCAAGTTAACTATCTAACCCCTATCAACTAAACCTAGCACCCAGTGAACAAGTCAACAAGACAACTATCTCTTTCAAACGACAAAACAATTTCCTTGTGCAACAATATCAATCAGTACACAATAAGATAAAATTTATCAACAATTAGTTCGTGGTAACTATTCTCCAATTTCGTTATTGGGTAGGTAATTTCCTAAGGAGAAAATTCACTATCGTTTAAGTGAAAACAAAAACTGGAACAAGTCTTTTAAGCATTAAAAACATATCTTTTAAATCTAAAAAAGCTATCCTTTAAACTGACACCATATAATAAAATTGCTATCTATAAAATCTAGATATTGATATTCTGTATTAGATTAGATACAAAAATGTTGTCATTACCTATTAAATTGCTAGTTATACACCATATACCACGCATCCAAAAATCGCTATTGTATACAAAAATGGCATTGCTATCTAACTTGATTCTCTATATTTTTGTTGACCACACATTAAGAGCTAAATAAAGAAATTAACAGTAATGGCATACCATAAAGACATTAATGTCTAAATTTGATGTTGACTATTAATGATGTGTAATATTGATATATAATAAGGATATATACTGTCAAAGATATAATGATAAGTTAATTATATTGTTGAGCGAAAACATGACAGTGATGGGCGAAATAAGATATGGTTGTGCCATTAAATGTATAAATCACTGCCATCTATATATTGCGCTATCTATCAATAAAATAATTGTTGTTTAATGCATAAGATCGTTGCCATTTATCACACGATGTCTATCAATATAATGGGTGGAAACATTGTCAACACAACAAAATCAAACGTTGTCTATTTCCCACATATCAAAACACCATCATACAATTAAGTTTCACTGTCCCTAACTCAGTCATACAATTATGCTCGCTATAATTAAATAATTCATTGCAAACAATAATAAATCACTATGTAAGCATTCCTGACATTGTTGAGTAAATATATCGTTGTTTATTTATTATTCAAAGGGAAAATTAAACTCAAAATTACAGTGATTTCCATCATAACTTTCTATAAGAGTTCGCTATATATATTTTCTATAAGAGTTCACTATATAACTTGCTATGAGTTCGCTATATAACCTGCGATCATGGGACTGGTATATAAAACGCAGAAAATGGAGGTGCTACATCCATGGAAACGCAGGTTCAGGAAAACCATGAAAACGTGATTCATGAATCACAGGTAAAGAAACCATGGAAAGATATATGAAAACGCAAAAAACGCTGGTACAGGAAACCATGAAAACATGAGTTAAAAGATGGAATTGATGGGAAAAACAAAAACGTTGTCTGTAACATCCCTATCTGGTACGACTCTAACGATGTACAACCGGTAAAAGCACCCTTATTTTTTTTTTTTTTTGTGTGTGCGTAGGAAGATAAAAATTACATTATACTCAACAACGTAACATGACGATGAGCATAACGACCTAACATAAAAGCATATCAAGCATGTGGAAGCAATGTATGACATTCAATCGACGAAAAATAAGAATGACTACCCACCCATCCTACCGTGCAATGGTTAGGACCTTCAGGACACATAAGCAATGATCAACCCTAGGTTCCCATCGATTTTGACCATTTAAGGTCTCAAGGTTGGCCACTTTTCTGAGGAACAAGGAGGTGTCTACATCCCCCCAGACACAAGCAGACCAAGGACATTAAATGTTTACAAAACCAAGTACAAACATTAATTATAGTGAACAACCACACCCTCAACGGAAAGCACAAGCTAAAAATGATTCCGTGAACAACCCAACCATTAATGAAGGGTAAATGGTCAATACCTACGATTTAAAATTGGCATTAATTACAGATTAATTACCCAGTCTAAATTGCATTAGCCAACGAGTTACCAACCAAAATTAACGTGAATTTCGACTCAATTTAGTGAGTTTGAATTACCAATTAGGCAATATCTATAAATCCAACTAGCATCAATTACATGTCCCATTTGGAAAGTCTAAATTACAACTAGTCAAGTTTTTGCAAGTCTATTTTAACCTTTAAAAGCAAACAAGTTAGTAAGTCTAAATCACAACTAGTCAACAATTTGCAATTCTAATTTGACCTTAAAAGCAACCAAGCTAGCAAGTATAAATCATGATCTAGACATTAACTATAGTATAATCTAACATTAATACGATTTAACCTTATCAATTGCCAAAATATAAACAATATTCACTATATCAAACTACAATGTCTACGATTAACATGCTATTAATGACCTTAACGTCCAACACACCATCTGGCCATTAACTAAATAACAATAGTATCAATATTGATGTAAAAAGCTACCACTAATACAATAATAAAACAATTAACAAGGCATCTAATCATGACAATTGACCAATCATTTAATATAGCAATAACAACATTACTACTTCAAGGCCGAAAGCAACAACTAAGCATTTATTAACTCAATAAATTCCACTGCATCTATCTTTATTCTAGGTACCAAAATGACAGCTTCCTACAACAATAAAGAATTCGGCTAAGAAGTGTAAGTGTCAGAACGCCATAACAATCTACGAGAGACTAAGGCCATGCAACTAAAAGGATTTACTGCGACGCACCCTTAAAAAGAGTCACTTCCAGGTAAAGGTAAAACTCAGGGATTAAACACCGAAGCAATCTGGATGCCTAGACTGATGTCATTACAGGTTAAAAGGCAAAGTCAACCATTTGGGCAAATAGTATCCATTTAATCAACAAGAAGGAATATATTGACCATTTCCAGTGCTATAGCAATTATCCTGGCAAATAATAAGGTAATTAATTTAGCACTAAACATTGCAACTATCATGGCTATTAACTGTAGCAATTAACATGACAATTAGCGCAGCCTTCAACATAGCAATTATCAGGACCAAATCTCAGAGTAAAAAAAAATCATGGTACGGGCTTAACATGCCGATATTCATAATAACAAATTACAAACAGCGGGCTTTAGAAAGTCATAAGGAAATTACTGCAATATTATAACAAACAAGCCTTAATCATATGGTTTCACCAACACCCTTCTCAAGGAGTAAAATTTAACTCAAGGATTGCCTTAGCATCTTGCAACCCAACGACCGGAAGTTGACAGATTTTAAGTAGTCTCCACCAAGTGCATCAGTTCAATACTGAGCATTTTGAACAGGTAACCCAACATGGCTGGGCATTTTGATCACAGAGGTAGGATAATAAGCAAAGGACCTAAATCCTATGCAAGACTCTAAAACACGTGTTCTAAGTATGCGGAAGGACATTTCACCAGATGTTTTATGGATGGCCTTAAATTGTGGAGACTTTTAACCACAATAACCCCATAAAAAGGAAATCGAGACTGTTGAATGGGAAGGTTAATTTGTCACAGAAATCATCAACACTTTGCAAAAAGAATTCCTCTTGGTAGAGGTGAGAAATGGCAGGCAATCAATGAATTAGATAAGCACATCGGATGAATGCTAAATGAAGTAATCCTCATCTCATCTTACCTAATTCATCCTGCGTAGTTGTATTCCACACTTAAAAAATTCCTTATCCCACGCACGCGCGAGTCTAAAGAACCAAGCGACAACAACTTAAAAATTTCCCATAATAATAAGGGAAATCGCTGTGCCACGCAATAGCAAAACACAGGCTACATTTTTTGGCAATTGTGCCCAATCCACAACAACTCAATCAATCAAAAACGCTATGCATCTAAGGGGGAGAACGAGTACAGGGACACACCAGCAGAAAAATCATACTTTCCGTCATTAATAAAAGACAGTCGTTGTACCTATACTGTCAACTGTTCCACATATGAGTCTGGTCGGCAAGCTATCGTCAGCCTGCATCATCAACAAATCATGTCAGAATATATCTGTATCATATCATCTAATCAGATGTGCTAATATCATAGTAAAAACAATCAAACCTCAATGGTACATTCCAAGAGTCGATCCAGAGTCCAAGGGGTTCCATCGATGCCTCTACATCCTCTAGGTCCAAAATCTTGCACACTCAGTAAACCGAGTCAATAACACCTGTCTATGTCAATGCAGTAACACAACATGTCATCAACCCATAACGCCTCATAATCAAAATCAAAAGTTTTAATAGCATAATAATCTAGATCACTTGTGAGAAGGTGTCCTCAAAGAATAAGTTCCCTCGGTGCGCCAGAGTGGGATGTTACATTGTCTCATGGTTCATTATGCTATCCTTGTCCAATTCTATTAATAAAATGTTGAGTTTTCCATCGCTGGGTAATCGCTAGGTTTACCATCAATTGCTGAGTTTTAAGGAAATAATGATTGATAAGGAAATAATCGCTATCGAGGTAGAAATATAATGCAGAGGGAAAACATATGCCAAGGGGTCAACACAAGGTAAAATTTTGCCATGTATAGAGGTGAAGAATTGCAATTTTATCAAGACAAGATCTCAATGTAATCCAAGCCTATCTCCCAGCCATTATACCCACATGTGGACAAATAAGTTTTAATTTCTTACCCCGCTTCTTGGTACATGTTTATTTATTATTATCTTTTTTGTCCACATGTTCTACTTAGACCTAGGTTTTAATTTCACTATGTTGGGAGGCATTTTATTTTTGTTAGGAAAAATTGTTTTTAAACCCTTCTTATCACATCACTCATTTTTTGGACGACTAGTTTTATTCACTTATGAGTTAAAATCGCGACATGCCCTTCAGGACGCACTACGCGCTCCAGGGGTGCCACTTGCCTCTTTCTGTTTTCTTTGCATGACGTGCCCTTCAATATGTACTACATGCTCCAAGGGTGCCACTCGCCTCTTTCCGTTTCCCTTGCGTGACGTGGCCTTCAAGACACACTACGTGCTCCAAGTGTTCCACTTGCCTCTTGACTAAAGTTGGTAGACGTCAAACCGATGGAGTCAATACTCCACCAGGGGATCTTGTGGGAGACTAAGGGCCTCTAAGGAATAAGACCCATGCTTTATTGCGCACCCCTTAGAATCATTGTGAGAGACTATCATAGTCTACCTTCACTGCATCGTGGGTATTCTCGAACTAGGTAATCGTTAACCTACAGTTCGAGCCACAGAAGGAGTGCTAGTAGGATATGGCATGGATGCTTCTTAACCTCTCCATTAATGTCTCTAGTTGTCCTACATGACCCCTCTACTCCAAATGTGAGTCTGGTTGGAAAGTTATCCTCAGCCTGCATCCATCAATGAATATTGTCATAAATTATTGATCGTGTTTTGTATTTTACATAATCATTCAGAAGCAGAAGCTGTGGCGACAACGCCTCTCACAAAAAATTCAATCGATCCTCCATTTGGGAACTCGTAAGAACAATTCTCCAACCCTAAATGTTGCTTATTTATATCGATATTTTATATTTTATTTTGATGAGATTGCCATTGAGATGAATGGCTAATACTTTTGCATTCGAAATTAATCCCACAACAATTTATGTTAATTGCATGCAATAAATTTACACTTATCCTTGAGAATAGGTTGCACTTTCTATGAATCTGTCTAGTGAGTATATATTTGGTTTTTCAGGCTTATTCAAACAGTGAATGCATCTGGAGTCCAAATCTATGAATGTGAAGAAAATTCAAATGCAACTGGGCTCGTGTATACCTCGGTTGGGGCAATGGCTACTCTCTACTCTCCTGATGGTGTTAATGGGAATGATACGTCAGTGGGTTATCATTATTTCCTAACTTGGCCTCTCGTTGAAGGTGGGAAGCCCACCTATTCGTTCAGTGTGAAGGAAGGAGATCCCATCTTGGCCATCCCTAAATCAACTGTAACAGGTAGGCCAATATTTTATCTGTTACATGAAAATCCTTATAAGCAGAAGTCTAAATATTTGTTTCGAATACTTCAACTTCCATGATAATAATTACCATTTATTGAGACGGAATCTGTAATCTTGGTAAAAAGATAAGAAATAAATTGGCTTGCTTTGACACAGGGACTTTACTTGCTAAACAAATGCTTAATAGTGAAGATGTGGCGGATCTACTACTCAAGGTCGTTTCGCACAGTGGGTATGGCAATGCGATCTGGGTATCTTATGTACAATGAAATCATTCCACGGGCGGAGTTCCTCCAACTTCTCAATGCGAGGAGGTTGGAACGCAAGTTCAAATTCCATACTCTGCACAATATCTATTCTGGCAGCAGGATCAATGATCACTCTTCAGATCCAATCAGGCAATGCCAACATTCAAAAGTTAATGAATGTTTTGGGTTATGATTATAAGCCTGTATTAAGATAATTTTTGGGCTCCTTTTTGTTAGACAAATAAGTTGAGCAATCGCTCAGTTAACTAGTTAACTTTCAGTTGTTTGGATTCATCGTTTTCATCACTGAGTTGAGTGAGCTGTTAGACGCTTCGTTGTTTACGAAGCATTCCTTTTGCATGTAATTCTTTTTTATCTATTCAATAATGAGATTTGTTGTTTGCATTTTTGCATTTCTGTTCTGCGGTTCCTATTAAATTTCGTTTCTCTGTTCTGTCCATTCGGTTTTTGTTTCCGCAGATTCGTTCTTCATGGTATCAGAGAAGGCTGCAGATCCAGCCTCTGTCCAGCTTGCCAAATTGCAAAACGTTTTTCCAGCAAGCTCTATTTAGGCCACAGTATCATGCACAGGAAGAAGGAGCTGTCAGTATATACTTTTTGAGCAAAAAATGGCCAGCATGAGCAACTAGGCTCTCATGCAAGCACCTGTTTTGAACGGGTTGAATCATAGCACTTGGGTATCGAAGATGAAAGTTTTTCTGAGCTATCATGAATTCTTAGAGATTGTCGAAGATGAAGTTACCTTGTTGAAAGCTGGAGATTGAGATGCATTGGATCGGGATGTGAGACGCACTTACACAGAAGTGGTCAAGAAAAATACAAAAGCCTTATGGCTTATCTTTCAGGGGGTGGATGAGCCCGTCTTTCCGAAAATTGAAGGAGAGAGCACCGCCAAAGGAGCATGGGATACTCTCATGAACATATATCAAGGAACCGAGAAAGTGAATATCGTCAAGTTGCAAACTTTGCGACGGAACTTTGAAACAATGTCTATGAAAGACACAGAGACATTCGACCAGTTTATGATGAGTGTAAAGCACCTCGTCCATCAAATCCGAAGTCAAGGTGAAGACATTCCCAATCAGAAAATTGTGGAGAAGGTATTGCGAAGCCTTCCTGAAAAATTTAATATGGTTGTTGTTGCAATCGAAGAATCGAAGGATCTGACTATGTTTACCATAGATCAGCTGATGGGCTCTCTTTTATCGCATGAGGCGAGATTGCAGAGAGAAAACACTTTGTTGGAATCAACTTTCCAAACGCAAGCCACCATAAGCAAAGGTTGAGGCCGTGGTGGAAGAAGCAGAGGACGAGGAAGAGGCTGGCGAGGCAGATCCCAGCCGCAGAATGCTTGTAGGTCGTAGGCAAACCCAGATCAGTCGCATGCAAGATCTTTTTATGACAGAGGTCGAGGAAGAGGTCGCACTTAGGAATGGGTTGACAAATCAGAAATTCAGTGCCATTACTGTAAGAAGTTTGGACACTACAAGTCCGAATGTTATAAAAGACCTACAAATCGAGAGCATGGAACCGCACATGTTGCAGAGGAAGAGAAAGTGCAAGAAACCATGTTTTACTCCTGCCATGCGACTACAAAACCAACCGATTCAGATGTTTGGTTGCTCGACAACGGTTGCAACAATCATATGACAGGTAACAAAGATCTATTTTCGTCTTTTGATAGTTCTGTCAAAAATAAAGTAAAGTTGGGGGATGATCATTTGGTGAATGTTCAAGGAATGGGTACCATTTATGTACTCTCTAAGCTGACTTCATGTCCATTTGATAGACATGCCATCTATTCTCTGCTGCAACAGCCATTACTGCTCGAACTGTATCAAGTTTGGCTACAGGGGCATATGTTTCCCCATAGTCAATTCCATGCTACTGCACATAACCTTTTGCAACTAATCTAGCCTTGTGCTTCTGAAATTCTCCTTTTTCATTGAACTTGGATCTGTAAACCCATTTTACACCTATGATTTTCTTTCCTTCATGGAGATCAACAAGATCCCAAGTGTCATTTTTCTCAATGACTTCAATATCTTCATCCATAGCATTTATCCATGCTTCTTCTTTGGCTTCTTCTTCATATGTTTCTGGTTGATATGTTATGAATGCATAAAGTGCATTCAAATCTAATGGCTGGGTATCGTTCTTCATGGTATCAGAGAAGGTTGCAGATCCATCCTCTGTTCAGCTTGTCAAATTGCAAAACGTTTTTCCAACAAGCTCTATTTAGGCCACAGTATCGTGCACAGGAAGGAGCCGCTGGTATATATTTTTTGAGTAGAAAATGGCCAGCATGAGCAACCAGGCTCTCATGCAAGAACTTGTTTTGAACGGGTTGAATCATAGAACTTGGGTATCCAAGATGAAAGTTTTTCTGAGCTGTCATGAATGCTTAGAGATTGTGGAAGATGGAGTTACCTTGCTGAAATATGAAGATCGAGATGCATTGGATCGGGATGCGAGACACACTTACACAGAAGTGGTCAAGAAAAATACAAAATCCCTATGGCTTATCTTTCATGGGGTGGATGAGTCCATATTTCCAAAAATTGAAGGCGAGAGCACTGCCAAAGGAGCGTGGGATACTCTCATGAACATCTGTCAAGGGACCGAGAAAGTGAAGACCATCAAGTTGCAAACTTTGCGACAGAACCTTGAAATAATGTCTATGAAAGATACAGAGACAGTCGACCAGTTTATGACGAGTGTAAAGCACCTCGTCCATCAAATCCGAAGTCAAGGTGAAGACATTCCCGATCAGAAAATTGTGGAGAAGGTATTGCAAAGCCTTCCTGAAAAACTTAATATGATTGTTGTTGCAATTGAGGAATCGAAGGATCTGACTACGTTTACCATAGATCAGCTGATGGGATCTCTTTTATCGCATGAGGCGAGATTGCAGAGAGAAAACACTTCGTTGGAATCATCTTTCCAAATGCAAGCCACCGTAAACAAAGGTCAAGGCCGTGGTGGAAGAAGCAGAGGATGAGGAAGAGGCTGGCGAGGCAGATCCCAGCCGCAGAATTCTTGTAGGTTGCAGGCAGACCCAGATCAGTCGCATGCAAGATATTCCTATGATAGAGGTCGAGGCAGAGGTCGCACTCAGGAATGGGTTGACAAATCAGAAATTCAGTGCCATTACTGTAAGAAGTTTGGACACTACAAGTCTGAATGTTATAAAAGACCTACGAATCGAGAGCATGGAACCGCATATGTTGCAAAGGAAGAGAAAGTGAAAGAAACCATGTTTTACTCATGCCATGCGACTACAGAACCAACCGATTCAGATGTGTGGTTGCTCGACAACGGTTGCAACAATCATATGACAGGTAACAAAGATCTATTTTCATCTTTCGATAGTTTTGTCAAAAGTAAAGTAAAGTTGGGGGATGATCATTTGGTGAATGTTCAAGGAATGGGTACCATTTCTGTACTCTCTAAGAATAATGAAAAGAAATGCATCCGAGAGGTGTATTTCTTAAGCATAATTTGATTAGTGTAGGCCATCTCTCTCAGCATGGTTATGGTGTAGTGTTTAAAGGGATTGTCTGCACCATAAGTGATAAACCTCCAAGTAATCGAGTCATAGCTCAGATCAAAATGACCTCGAACCGCATGTATCCTATCATACTGAAAAATGCCAAAACCCTTGAGTCGTATTCTGTTATGAAACCCGATGAGTCATCGTTGTGGCATCAACAACATGGTCATTTGTCTTTTGATTATCTCAGTCAACTGTCAAAGAAATCTATGGTCATTGGTCTCCCTGAATTAGAATTCCAGCACCAAGTATGTGAAAGTTGTGTTTTAGGAAATCATCACAGAGAATTTTTTCCTTCTGTTGCTACCTTTAGAGCTAAATCTCCTTTAGAACTCGTTCACACTGATCTATGTGGACCCATGCAAACAAAGTCGATAGGAGGAAGTTTTTATGTGCTAACATTCATTGATGATTACAACAGAATGACTTGGGTTTACTTCATTCGAAGCAAATCCGAGACATTTTCCAGGTTCAAAGAATTTAAGGCCATGACAGAGGAGCAAAGCAGGTACTATGTGAAAGTGTTGAGATCAGATGGTGGAGGTGAGTATGAATCAAAGTCATTCACTCAGTATTGCAAAGAACAAGGAATTCAGAGGCAGTTTACTTGCAGATACACTCCGCAGCAGAATGGAGTCGCAGAGTGGAAAAACCGCATTATGCTAAACATGGCAAGGAGTATGATTAATGGTAAGAATCTTCCAAACAAATATTGGGGAGAAGTTGTTGCATGCTCTATGCATATTCTGAATCGTGCACCTACAAAGAGTATGAAAGATAAAATTCCATTTGAGGCATGGACTGGTAAGAAACCAGATATATCTTATTTCGGTGTTTTTGGGTGTGTTGCATACGCCCATGTTCCTGATGACCTTCGGAAGAAGTTGGATAATAAAAGTGAGAAATGCATTTTTGTTGGTTACAGTGAACAGTCAAAAGCATATCGACTGTATAACCCAATCACAAAGAAGTTTATTATTAGCAGAGATGTCAAGTTCCAAGAAGACAGAGCTTGGGATGATAGGGTCACAAGCAGCTTTGTTCCATTAGCTGATACAAATGAACCAGTGATAGAAGAACAACAAATTTCATCAAGTACTCCAGATTTTGTGCCAAGAAAACTAGCAACACAAGATCCGACTAGTGATTCAGATCAAACCATTGCCT
>ML795304.1:193618-208597 GCA_009831015.1 Picea engelmannii
AATATCTTTTTATTTTTTAATATAATAATTAATTAAAAATAAGTATATATTATATATTATATCTATTTTTTAATATTGTAATAATTAAAAAACTTACATAGAAGGTTTCTTTCATGGTGTTTACATTAGGTCATATATCACATTTATATATATATATATATATATATATATATATATAAATGATTAATATATAATATTAATAATAATCACATTAATAATATTATTGATGTGTTTAGTAACTAATTCAGGCATAGAAATATGTTTAAGTATCCAATATTATGTTTCATATAATAAATTAAAAAATATTAATACATGATTAATTTATGATTGATTAACATAATCAATTTATTAATAGATTAAGCAATTGTAAAGAACTGACCGCTACACCAACAAAACCATCATACAAGAGGTAATTGTTTTTGTTTGCATTAGGAAATATACATCACAATTAATAACTACATCATTGTCACATCATCCAATATAGTAATGAAAAAATAATAACACAATATCATTCATTGTAAAACCAAGAGATTAGTTATGAATAACAATACACATATCGACGCATTAACACAAATAAATACAATGTAACGACCCCATCGTTACGACTACAACCGAAGATTTTTTTTTTCTTTTTCCTTTTAGGCAGGGAGGCAACGATGAAGACAGTTGAACCACACAACCTAATGATGAACACACACACGCAGATCAAACAACAAACAACAATGAGTCAACACACTAGCACAACAAGGAACTGGATGGAACATGCGCAAATCAAAAAGATATAAATGATTGCCCACCTGACTCAAACATGACAACGCCTACAAGCTAAAGGACAACATCCCCAATCCCGACACAATGGCCTCGACGACCAGTAACTAGAACCTCTAAGGCGCGCAACCAAACACGAGAAGGCGTTACAACCTAAGCACCAACAACAACTACAACAAACAACGCTCACAATGGGTATCATAGACTCGGGCCAAGTTATCATTTGCCTCTATCCATTAGGGCTTGCAATGATCCCCTCATCAGGAATGATGTCGTCGCTAGGTGATAGGCACGACCACAACCATGGCACAAAAACATAAGTGGACCCTCAATGTGCTAGGAGATCAAGTTAACTATCTACCCCCTGTCGACTAACCCTAGCACCCAGTGAACAAGTCAACAAGACGACTATGTCTTTCACACGACAAAATAATATCCTTGTGCAACAAGATCAATCACTACACATTAAGATAAAATTTATCAACAATTAGTTCATGGTAACTATTCTCCAATTTCGTTATTGGGTAGGTAATTTCCTAAGGAGGAAATTCGCTATTGTTTAACTGAAAACAAAAACTGGAACAAGTCTTTTAAGCATTAAAAACATATCTTTTAAATCTAGAAAAGCTATCCTTTAAACTGACACCATATAATAAAATTGCTATCTATAAAATCTAGATATTGATATTATGTATTAGATTAGATACAAAAATGTTGTCATTACCTATTAAATTGCTAGTTATACACCGTATACCACGCATCCACAAATAGCATATGTATACAAAAATGTCATTTCTATCTAACTTGATTCTCTATATTTTTGTTGACCACACATTAAGAGCTAAATAAAGAAATTAACAGTAATGGCATACCATAAAGACATTAACGTCTAAATTTAATGTTGACTATTAATGATGTGTAATATTGATATATAATAAGGATATATATTGTCAAAGATATAATGCTAAGTTAATTATATTGTTGAGTGAAAACATGACAGTGATGGGCGAAATAAGATATCGTTGTGCCATTAAATGTATAAATCACTGCCATCTATATATTGCGCTATCTATCAATAAAATAATTGTTGTTTAATGCATAAGGTCATTGCCATTTATCGCACGATGTCTATCAATATAATGGGTGGAAACATTGTCAACAAAACAAAATCAAACGTTGGCTATTTACCACATATCAAAACGCCATCATACAATTAAGTTTCACTGTCACTAACGCAGTCATACAATTATGCTCACTATAATTAAATAATTCATTGCAAACAATAATAAATCACTATGTAAGCATTACTGACATTGTTGAGTAACTATATCGTTGTTTAATTATAATTCAAAGGGAAAATTAAACTCAAAATTACAGTGATTTCCGTCATAACTTTCTATAAGAGTTCGCTATATATAGTTGCTATAAGAGTTCACTATATAACTTGCTATGAGTTCGCTATATAACCTGCCATCATGGGAATGTTATATAAAACGCAGAAAATGCAGGTGCTTCATCCATGGAAACGTAGGTTCAGGAAAACCATGAAAACGTGATTCATGAATCACAGGTAAAGCAACCATGGAAAGATATATGAAAACGCAAAAAATGCTGGTACAGGAAACCATGAAAACGTGAGTTAAAAGATGGAATTGATGGGAAAGAGAAAAACGTTGCCTGTAACATCCCCATCTAGTACGACTCTTACGATGTACAACCAGTAAAAGCACCCTTAATTTTTATTTTTTTTGTGTGCATAGGAAGGTAAAAATGACATTATACTCAACAACGCAACATGACGATGAACATAACGCCTGCAACTCACACAACAACAACATAACGACCTAACATAAAAGAACATCAAGCATCTGGAAGCAATGTATGACATTCAATCGACGAAAAATAAGAATGACTACCCACCCATCCTACCCTGCAATGGTTAGGACCTTCAGGACACATAAGCAACGCTCAATCCTAGGTTTCCATCGATTTTGACCATTTAAGGTCTCAAGGCTAGCCATTGTTCTGAGGAAGAAGGAGGTGTCTACATCCCCCCGGACACAAGCAGACCAAGGACATTAAATGTTTACAAAACCAAGTACAAACATTAATTATAGTGAACAACCACACCCTCAACGGAAAGCGCAAGCTAAAAATGATTTTGTGAACAACCAAACCATTAATCAAGGCTAAATGGTCAATACCTACGATTTACAATTGGCAGTAATTATATATTAATTACCCAGTCTAAATTCCATTAGCCAACAAGTTACCAACCGAACTTAACGTGAATTTTGACTCAATTTAGTGAGTCTGAGTTACCAATTAGGCGATATCTATAAATCCAACTAGCATCAATTACATGTCCCATTTGGCAAGTCTAAATTACAACTAGTCAACTTTTTGCAAGTCTAGTTTAACCTTTAAAAGAAAACAAGTTAGTAAGTCTAAATCACAACTAGTCAACAATTGGCAATTCTAATTTGACCTTAAAAGAAACCAAGCTAGCAAGTATAAATCATGATTTAGACATTAACTACAATATAATCTAACATTAATACGATTTAACCTTAGCAATTGCCAAAATATAAACAATATTCACTATATCAAACTACAATGTCTACGATTAACATGTTATTAATGACCTTAATGTCCAACACACCATCTGGCCATTAACTAAATAACAATAGTATCAATATTCATGTAGAAAGATACCACTAATACAATAATAAAACAATTAACAAGGCATCTAATCATGAAAATTAACCAATCATTTAATATAGCAATAACAACATTACTACTTCAAGGCCGAAAGCAACAACTAAGCATTTATTAACTCAATAAATTCCACATGCGTCTATTTGTATTCTAGGTACCAAAATGACAGCTTCCTACAACAATAAAGAATTAGACTAAGAAGTGTAAGTGTCAGAACGCCATAACAATCTACGAGAGACTAAGGCCATGCAACTAAAAGGATTTACTGCGATGCGCCCTTAAAAAGAGTCACTGCCAGGTAAAGTTAAAACGTGGGGCATAAACACCGAAGCAAGCTGGCGGCCTAGACTGATGTCATTACAGGTTAAAAGGAGAAGTCAACCATTTGGGAAACTAGTGGCCATTTAATTTGTAACATCCCGCTCTGGTGCACTGAGAAAACTTATTCTTTGAGGACACTTGCTCACAAGTGATCTGGACTTTCATGATGTTAAAACATTTATCCTTGATTATGATGTGTTATGATAGATGACATGATGTTTTACTGCTTTGACGTAGACATGTGCTATTGACTTAGTTTTATTGAGTGTGCAGGGTTTTGGACCTTGAGGATGCAGAGGCATCGGTGGAACCCCTTGGACTCCGGATTGAGTCAGGGAGTGTGCTATTTGGTTTGATTTATTTACTGTGATATTTCATTGATTTGATGACATGATGTTGACATGTTCTGACACGATTTTTGGTGATGAAGGCTGACGATAGCTTGCCGACCAGACTCACATATGGAGGAAGGGGGCCACACACGATTTCCAAAGAGGTTGAGGGAGAGGTGTGGACAGCAGCCCTGCCACAACCTACTAGCACTCCCTTCGTGGCTCGAACTGTAGGTTAACGATTACCTAGTTCGAGAGGATCCACGATGCCATGAGGGAACACTGCAACAGTCGCTCACGATGATTATAAGGGTCGCACAATAAGGCGGGGGCCTTATTCCTTAGAGCCCTTAGTCTCCCACAAGTTCACCTGGCAGAGTGTTGACTCCAGGGGTTATAGATGTCTACCAATCAATCAAGTTGGTGAGTGGCACCCTTGGAGCACGTGGTGCATCCTGAAGGGCACGTCGCACAAAAGAACCACAAGAAGCGAGTGGCACCCTTGGAGCACATGGTGCATCCTGAAGGGCACGTTGCACAAAAAAAACAAATGAGGCGAGTGGCACCCTTGGAGCACGTAGTGCGTCCTGAAGGGCACGTCTCGTTGATGATGAAGAAGAAACAACCTAGATGGCCCTAATACATTAACGCCTTAAGAAATACTTAAACAACGTCCCTAACCAAGTGTCGCCCAGTTCCAAATCTAAGTCCTAAGCTAAAAAAAATCTGGGGGAAAAATTTAGTCTAACCTTAAGAAAAAGACCCTAGAATAAAAATAAAAATTCAAACAAAAACCCACTTAAGTAATAGTAAGGTCTTCATAAAATTCTTGGGGTAAATGAAGAGAGTAAGAATTTAATTAAAACTAATGGTTTTAAAAATTTGCAAAGAAAAAATTATTTCCTAACTTGTGAAAGTACAAAAGATGTTAAATAAATAATAAATGGGAAAGATTTAATAGCGCAACTGTCATTTTGGGTCGAATAAAAAGGGGAAAGAAGGGAATAATAAGAATTGGGAAACTGAGTAAATGGAGGAAATATAATAAATGAAAGATGTGAACTTATGGTAAAAAGCGAGGTCAACATAGTAAAGAATCTGCAATTAAGAACCTTCTAAAATGAACTAAAATTAGCAACTTCATTTTAGGGAAAGTAATTAAACCTGTAAGGGAATCTAGGAACACCTAGGAGTGAATTTAGGGGCAACTCTAGGTGGGTGAGGGAATTGAGTAAATTAATAAATTAAAGAAAATAATTACTTGAGGAAAGAGGGGGATGGACGACACTTGTGCGAAGGATAATATTTAGTATATTTTTATTAAAACTTAATTAAAATGTGATTTAGGGAAAGTGGGAGGTGGGAAAAACTCTATAAAAGAAAGGGAAGATGAGGAAGAAAGGAATCGGCTGTTAGCATAACATTACACTGCCGTATTTGTTACTTGACTCATTACTTGTGGAGAGTTGGGATTTTCCATCTTGGATAGGAGTGGTAGCTCGGCCTTGCGAGGCGAGCTGGGAAGCTAGACGGACCATCTGGATTTGTGTGTGGCCCCTTTGCAGCTCGCGGGACTAAGGGGGAAGAAGAGTACCCCTAGCGTTGGTTGGGAGGTACCGGTGAGGTCTCGGTGGTCGGCGAGCAGGAGCGGCACGGAGATCAAGTGCGGGATAGCGTCTTCGGTTATTCGTCGTCGGTCACAGGTACGCAAGTGCGTTTGTTTGTTTAAGAATAAAAGGAAAATTGTTTAAAGTTGTATATGAATCCTTATGATGATGATTGATGTGTTGAATTTTGGATCATCCCGTTTCCTTGTTGTTGTTTTATGCTCCTAGACTGTTATAACCCCATAATCCTTTTGATGAGTTATCCTTGGCTCTAGCATTCTCTTACTATTGGCTGCAATTTCTTATTGGTGATCTTTAGGCGTTTATATCTGACCGGGGGCGTTTTTAAATATGGTTGTGGGCATTTTGTTTGAATCTGGGCATTTTCATATCGTCGTGGGCGTTTTGTTTCAATCTGAGCATTTTCATATTGCCATGGGCGTTTCGTTTGAATCTGGGCATTTTCATATTGTCGTGGGTGTTTTGTTTTAATCTGAGCACTTTCATATTGTCGTGGGCGTTTTGTTTTAATCTGGGCATTTTCATATTACCATGGGCGTTTGTTTTAATCTGAGCATTTTCATATTGCCATGGGCGTTTGTTTTAATTTGGGCATTTTCATATTGCCGTGGGCGTTTTGTTTTAATCTGGGCATTTTCATATTGCCGTGGGTGTTTTCATATTGCCGTGCGCATTTTCATATTGCCGTGGGCGTTTAAATATTACAGAGGGCGTTTTTGTATCACGGTGGGCGTTTCCATATCATTGTGGGTGTTTTTATACTACCCTGGGCGTTTTTAGATGACTGTGGGCGTTCATAAACTTCTGTGGGCGTTTTTTTAATGATGTGGCCGTTTTTAGATGACTATGGGCGTTCATACACTTCTGTGGGCGTTTTTATAATGATGTGGCCATTTTTAGATGACTGTGGGAGTTCATAAACTTCTGTGGGCGTTTTTATAATGATGTGGCCGTTTTTAGATGACTGTGGGCGTTCATAAACTTTTGTGGGCGTTTTTATAATGATGTGGTCGTTTTTAGATGACTTTGGGCGTTCATAAACTTCTGTGGGCGTTTTTATAATGATGTGGTGATTTTTAGATGACTGTGGGCGTTCATAAACTTCTGTGGGCGTTTTTATAATGATGTGGTCGTTTTTAGATGACTATGGGCGTTTATAAACTTTTGTGGGCGTTTTTCTATTGATGTGGCCATTTTTAGATGACTGTGGGCATTTATAAACTTCTGTGGGCATTTTGTGTATCACTGTGGGCATTTTCGTTCTGTAAATTTAGATCTAAGAATTCGTTCTGGCAATAGATGTATGGGCATTTCGTTTTTGTAAATTAGATATGAGAATTCAATTTTGGCATAATGGGAAATCGACTTTATTGTTAAGAGCAATTTCATTTTCCGAGCAGAAATTTAGAATTTAATTGTTGGCTACCATTTTAAATTACAACTCAGAATTCAGAAAATTATGTATTCACTGCCATTTCAATTTACAACTCAGAATTCAAAAAATTATGCATGCACTGCCATTTTAAATTACAACCCAGAATTCAGAAAAATTCAAGTGTTCGCTGCCAAATTTGTTTATAAATTTAGAGATCAGAAGTTTAATTATCCGTTGCCTTATATTTTTGCAAATTCGGATATCATAATTTGCCACGAATTCTTGCTAATCAAAATGTAGAGACCCTGCTTTCTGTTATTCATTGTTTGCTGTCAATTTTGTCAATTCTTAAGTTTAGATTTTCGTATGATATTTAAAATCTACCATCAATGAAGTTTGGAAAATCCGGAGTTGACTTTGATGAGTCTCATCCAAACTATTATACCATTTGGATTTGTATTATTGAATCATTGCATAAGTAGTCACAACAAAAATGCATTGTTTTATTTAAATATTTAATTTCTTATGATCCACTATCAAATTTCTACTAATCCAAGTTGAAATCGTTATGATTGTTGTGTGTTAGTTGAATTTAGATTTGAATTCCCTTGTTCTTCGTAGGATTTATAGTATTATTAAAACCTAATTGGGCACTACAAATTTATTTGTCATTCCGGAAATACAAATTTGATAGATGTGCAAAAAAAACCTTTGCATACTAGAGTATATCTAGTGGGGTCAGTGGAAATTTGTTGATCTTACTTACATGTTAACCTTGGCGAAGTTTCGAATGGCTTATTGATGAATATTTAATGTTGTTTTAGATGGCACCTTATGGCTTTATGGATGCAATACCGATGGTTTTAGTTATCGCTACTTGAGCAGTGGTTAGTATGTAGTGAATGATTGACATAGATTTAGTTTTTACGCATTGAGGATTTACGTAGTAGATGGTGGATCTAGATATTTAGTTTTTATAAAGTTATTTTTAATGATGGCTTAAAATTACTTATTATCGCGCCCATGATTATTTAAGAATTGAATGACATGTTGTGTGATGAATGAGACTTGCGCGCAATGGAAGAAGCATGTAATGTAATGCTTCATGTTAAATGCTACGGTAATGATTTATTTTTATTAATTAATTCATTGGCAAGGTTATGGTAATATAAATGTAATGTTGATTTATTTTATGGTAAAGTTATTGTAACTTCATTGCATTGATAGCATACAAGGAGTAATGTGATTGGTGATTGATGTTTTTAGTTGCAAGGTTTTTATAACATAAGATGTGAGGTTGTTAAAATAATGTTATTGTAATTTCATGGTATATGTAACATATAGGATGTATTGAGATTGTTAATTAATTTTAGGGTTAGTACTATAATTGGAATTGTCCAAACTCACAGTTGTATGATATCATACTCTTCGATTTGATATAGTTATTTGCTCTGTATATAAGTCTGTGTGTGTGAATTATTTTTGTGTAAAGAATCCAGTGCTATATCAAGAGTCTCGGGCCCTTTAAAGGCAGGGTTTCCACTCTTGTGACACACCTCTAAGGTCGTATCAGTAGTCTCGGGCTCTTTAAAGGCAGAGTTCCCACCACTACGACCTCCTGACAGAGATTACTAGTTTCTGCCTGAGTAGTCGGCCAGGAGCCTATCTGACATTCTCTCTCTCCGGAGCAGAGAACTAAGATTAAATGCCCTGCTTTCCTGTGCAGAAATAGTAAAATCTACTACTATGGATTCTTCCATCTGTGTTCATACTGTACATAACATAATATGTCGTTTAATGCTTGCAGTTATTTGTTGTGCGCCTTATGTCTTCTTGTTGTGATCATCGTGGTTGCGTCTTGTTAGTCGTCGGGTGGCGACGTAGAGTCAAGTGTGTCTGTTCATTTTTACATGCGCGCACACACCTTAAACAAAAAGAAAAATTTACACTTGTTATAAGAGGATTGTCGGCGTAATGAGGAGGATCGTTACATAATCAACAAGAAGGAATCTGTTGACCATTTCTAGTGTTGTAGCAATTATCCTGGTGAATAATAAGGTAATTAATTTAGCACTAAACATTGCAACTATCATGGCTATTAACTGTAGCAATTAACATGACAATTAGCGTGGCCTTCAACATAGCAATTATTAGGACCAAATCTCAGAGTAAAAAAAATTCATGGTATAGGCTTAACATGACAAGAGTCATAATAACAAATTACAAACAGCGGGATTTAGAAAGTCATAAGTAAATTACTGCAATATTAGAACAAACAAACCTTAATCATACGGTTTCACCAACACCCTTCTCAAGGAGTAAAAGTTAACTCAAGTCTTTCCTTAGCATCTGGCAACCCAACGACCGGAAGTTGACAGATTTTAAGTAGTCTCCACCAAGTGCATCAGTTCAATACTGATAATTTTGAACAGGTAACCCAACATGGCTGGGCATTTTGATCACAGAGGTAGGATAATAAGCAAAGGACCTAAATCCCCTGCAAGACTCTAAAGCTCGTGTTCTAAGTATGCGGCAGGACATTTCACCAGATGTTTTATGGATGGCCTTAAATTGTGGAGACTTTTAACCACAATAACCCCATAAAAAGGAAATCGAGACTCCTAAATGGGAAGGTTAATTTGTCACAGAAATCATCAACACTTTGCAAAAAGCATTCCTCTTGGTAGAGGCGAGAAATGGAAGACAATCAATGAATTAGATAAGCACATCAGATGAATGCTAAATGAAATAATCCTCATCTCGTCTTACCTAATTCATCCTGCGTAGTTGTATTCCACACTTAAAAAATTCCTTAGCCCATGCACTCACAGAGTCTAAAGAACCAAGTGACAACAACTTAAAAATTTCCCATAATAATAAGGGCAATCGCTGTGCCACGCAATAGCAAAACGCAGACAACATTTTCTGGAAATTGTGCACAATCCACAGCAACTCAATCAATCAAAAATGCTATGCATCTAAGGGGAACAACATGTATAGGGACACACCAGCAGAACAATCATACTTTCTGTCATTAATAAAATACAATCGTTGTACCTATACTGTCAATTGTTCCTCAATAAACATTCACTCAAGAAGTCGTACAGATAAAAAAAAATTGCTCAATAAATATTTTTCACACTTATACATGTAAAAGGTGGTCGCAGTCCTCACGCCATCAGTATGTGGAATGCAGTCAAGGATTAAGAAGTTGCATCCAAGGAAATAATAATTATTTTTTTGCAGGCATACCCAATATGGAGTCTATTAATGAATGTTGTCGATCATACATTGCGGCCTCTTATCAATTATGTGTCTAACAAGATAAGGATTTTCATGTACATGGGGAAAATCCATGTATCCAGCCAGGAATTACTCCTAGGAATAAAATTTGGCAACACATAAGACACATCCATACCAGAAGATGCAGCGAAGTATGCCTAGAATTGACAGGGTCAAGCGAAGAAACAATCAATCAGTCACAGAGGATAATTTCCCTCAATAAAAATAAACGTTGATTTAAGTGCAGAGAGGGATCATAACACAGATTTAGGTTTCCAACAATAGGTAAAAATGCAGAGTTACCTTCTGTTGGAAGGCGCAAGACAACTGTCATCCAAGGAAAAACCATAGAGATAGATGGCTGACAGGTTCTTCCTTCACTTCATCATCCTCGCACAAAAAAGCAGGGCGTTGAGATCCATAGGGATTTTAACACTAAGGCAATGACCGTAGATAAGGTTGTTGACTAACTACTCAAGTGAGGACTGGCGAGCTAGGGATGAAGGTCACAATCAACCAGCAAGATGGTCAAGACGTGCGGGGAAAATAATCCATGGGAGTCAATCTATCATCGAGCTAGGCTAAGAAAGGTTTCAGTTATCAATTTTAAAAAGGAACATCAGTTTACTTCTCCATTCAATCAACAGATCCAATCATAAGTCCCAATACATTCCACCATATAAAAATGAAGAGAGCATACCATTGCTTGATCACCCGCTCTCAATGACGTCCCACACGGTCCGTGCAACTCCCGCTTGTCGACCGAAGAGACTTGACCAGTACCTCCCAGCCAATGCTAGGGGTACTCTTCTTCCCTCTTAGCCCCCCGAGCTGCAAAGGGGCCACCCACTCACTATCCAGAGATTTCAACTAACTCCCAACTCTCCTCGCAAGGCCGAGTGACCACCCCTCACCGAGCTGGGTATCCCAACTCCCACAAGTTAAGTCAGTCAAGTGGATATTTCTGCAGCGTAACATTATGCCAACATAAGAAGATCCTTCATCCTTCTCCTTCCTTCATTATATAGAGTTTCAAACTTCCTTTCTTTCCTAAAATCTCATTTAATTAAAGCTTTTAAAAAATAAATTCCTAAAAATTCCTCTCCGTACAAGTGTCCCCCATCCCCTACATTCCTCCATAAATTAATTTTTTTAATTAATTAATTATCTTTATTTCCCTCACCCACCTAGAGTTAATCCTAGAATCACTCCTAGGTGTCCCCAAATTCTCTTACAAGTTTTAGTGGTTTTCCATATTATTAAATTGCTAGTTCAGTTTAAATTAGAAAGCTCTTAAATGGTAGATACTTTTCTGAGTTTGACTTTCCGCTTTTTCCCTTATGTTCCCCTTTTTCCCTTTTTATGTTTACCTCTTTTCCTAGTTTCCTAAATTTTTAGATTTTTCCCTCTTTCCCCTTTTGTTAGAACTCAAAATGGTAGGTGTGGAAATTAACCCCCTTTTCCCTTTTCTCATTAAAATAATATATCTTAAATTATCATGAAATAATAAAACGATTAATTCCCTTTTTAAATTTTAATCCAAAAGAATTTTTTTTGAAACAATTAATTTCTTACGCCCTTCGTGTTACAAGATTTAACGAAGGTCATAATTATTACTAATGTCGTTTTTATTTTTATTATTATTATTATTATTTTATAGGGAGATAAAATTTTACCACTAGCATAGTTTAGACTTAAACGTTAAATTTTCGTGATGGGCGACATTTTATTAGGGAAAATGTTTTTTTTTTTTTTAATTCTTATCACATTGATCATCCTAAGGCTGTCTAGCTTCATTCATCTATCATCAACATCGCGACGTTCCCTTCAAGATGCACTAGGTGCTCCAAGGGTGCCACTCGCCCTAATTTGTTTCCCTTGCGCGACATGCCCTTCAGGATTCACTACGCGCTCCAAGGGTGCCACTCGCCTCTCTCCATTTTTATCGTGCGACGTGCCCTTCAAGAGGCACCACTTGCTCCAAGGGTACCACTTTCCTCTTGACTGACTTAGTAGACATCAATAACCCCTGGAGTCAATACTCCGCCAGGTGAACTTGTGGGAGACTAAGGGCCTCACCTTATTGCGACCCATTATAATCATCGTGAGTGACTGTCGCAGTCTGCCCTCATGGCATCGTGGGTCCTCTCAAACTAGGTAATCGTTAACCTACAGTTTGAGCCACGACAAGAGTGCTAGTAGGCTGTGGCAGGGCTGTTGTCCACACCTCTCCCTCAACATCTCTTGTAGTCATATGTGACCCCTTCACTCCACATATGAGTCTGGTCGGCAATCTATCGTCAGCCTGCATCATCAACAAATCATGCCAGAATATATCCATATCATATCATCTAATCATATGCGATAATATCATAGTAAAAACAATCAAACCCCAATGGTACATTCCAAGAGTCGATCCAGAGTCCAAGGGGTTCCATCGATGCCTCTGCATCCTCGAGGTCCAAAATCTTGCACACTCAGTAAACCGAGTCAATAGCACCTGTCTATGTCAATGCAGTAAAACAACATGTCATCAACCCATAACGCCTCATAATCAAAATCAAAAGTTTTAATAGCATAATAATCTAGATCACTTGCGAGCAAGTGCCCTCAAAGAATAAGTTCCCTCGGTGCGCCAGAGTGGGATGTTACATTGTCTCATGGTTCATTATGTTATCGTTGTCCAATGCTATTAATAAAATGTTGATTTTTCCATCGCTGGATAATCGCTAGGTTTACCATCAACTGTTGAGTTTTAAGGAAATAATGATTGATAAGGAAATAATCGCTATTGAGGTAGAAATATAATGCAGAGGGAAAACATATGCCAAGGGGTCAACGCAAGGTAAAAAATTTCCATGTATAGAGGTGAAGAATTGCAATTTTATCAAGACAAGATCTCAATGTAATCCAAGCCTATCTCCTAGCCATTATACCCACATGTGGACAAATAAGTTTTAATTTCTTACCCCCTTTCTTGGTACATGTTTATTTATTATTATATTTTTTGTCCACATGTTCTACTTGGACCTAGGTTTTAATTTCACTATGCTAGGAGGCATTTTATTTTTGTTCGGAAAAATTATTTTTAAACCCTTCTTATCACATCATTCATTTGATGGATGACTAGGTTTAATCACTTACTAGTTAAAATCACGACATGCCCTTCAGGACGCACTACGTGCTCCAGGGGTTCCGCTCGCCTCTTTCTGTTTTCTTTGCGCGATGTGCCCTTCAATATGTAATACATGCTCCAAGGGTGCCATTCGCCTCTTTCCGTTTTCCTTGCGTGGCATTCCCTTCAAGACACACTACGTGCTCCAAGTGTTCCACTTGCCTCTTGACTGAAGTTGGTAGACGTCAAACCGATGGAGTCAATACTCTACCAGGGACTCTTGTGGGAGACTAAGGGCCTCTAAGGAATAATACCCCTGCCTTATTGCGCGCCCCTTAGAATCATCGTGAGCGACTATCACAGTCTACCTTCACTGCAGCATGGGTCTTCTCGAACTAGGTAATCGTTAACCTACATTTCGAGCCACAAAAGGAGTGCTAGTAGGATATGGCATGGATACTTCTTAACCTCTCCATCAATGTCTCTGGTTGTCCTGCATGACCCCTCTACTCCAAATGTGAGTCTGGTCGGCAAGTTATCGTCAGCCTGCATCCATCAATGAATCATGTCATAAATACAAATAAATCATCATAACATCTAATCATATACACGTACATGTCACATCAACAACATTCAAACCACAAACATCCCACTCCCTGATTTAATCTGGAGTCCAAGGGTTTTCATCAATGCCTCTGCATCCTCAATGTCCAAAGTCCGACACACTCAGGAGAACCTAGTCAATAGCACTTGTCTATGTAAATACAACAAAATAACATATCATCAATTCCATAATATCCCATAATCATAATCAAAATGACCAATAGTATAGTAATCTGAATTACTTACCCGAAAGTGTCCTCAAAGAATAAGTTCCCTCAGTACTCGCAAGAGCGAAATGTTACAAAAATATTAAAAGTAAATACAAAGATAATAAATATTATAGTATATTAAATACATAATATTTTTTTTATGAATTTATGGTATATTTATTGATAGGTGATAGTATGGTAGATTATATAATTTTATTATAGAAAATATATTTTTAAATAGTTTATTGTTATTTGTAAAATATTAAAATTAAATACTAAAACGATAAATGTTACAATATATTAAATATATTTTTTTGAGTTCAAATATTGTATTTGAAAGTATGAATACACATTAGTAATATACAATTCATTTTAAATGTTATAATAATTAAACAATTGATATCATAGTCAATCTAAAACGGTGACATAAATGATGCAATCAATCTAAAAAGGAAAGATAAATTAGTCAATCTAAAAAAAAGTCACAAAATGATGTAATCTAAATAAAAATATTAAATATTTTTAATGTCATTACTCTTTATTTATGGGTCAAATGTAAATTTCAAAGTATTTCTATTTTTTTATTTCAACTCTTTGTCATGGTTCTTTGAATATTTAGTGGATGTGT
>ML795304.1:217750-234489 GCA_009831015.1 Picea engelmannii
AGCCATATCGTTACTTTTATATTAAATAGTATTGCAATTAAAATAACCAGGGCCCTACATTTTATTGGTCACAATTAACAATGAAATTTGAGGACTCTTCCATAAGTAACCATATTCTTACTATTGATATTACAAAGACCATGTAATAAAATAACATTGACCTTACTTTATAATTACATCGCCATTAAAACCATGAGGATCTTATATTTCATAGGTTATCAATGCTAATCATATCATTTTTCATATTGCAAGGACATTACCATTTCCTCTTTCAACCATGAATTACAATGAACTCGCATTACCATAACATTGTAAACAAACTAAAGCTAATGAACAAGGAATAAAATCATAATGAGAATCATGTGTAAATCATCTTGTAAATAAAGTTCTTTTTATGGTAATTCAAACTGTAAATAAAATTCTTTTTTTTTTTTTGCAATCATATTCCTTTCGTTACAGCTGAAATAAAGCAAGATCTTTTTATGAAATATCAACCAAATAGATTGCTTTAATCAAAAAGTAGATTTCTATGTTTCAAAAACTAACATCATAAGGTAGTTGCGGCTAGGAAGTATTGATTGGTAAAGTAGATGGCATTTATTTTAATTAAGGTGGATTGCTATGGAACTGTAACCAACAAAAATGAGATCGCAAATATCTAAAAAGGAGAAGGTTTCCCTTAAAGATATTTTTAAAGGACCTCCAACTGTCAGCTATATCTAAAATTTCCTAGTCCCAACCACTGACCGTTATCTTTATCGAACCAGTACCAAAAAAGGAAAAACGAAAATGTGTTGGAGCAGCACAGTCTGCGCAAGAGGGGGGTCTGGCGGTGGACGAACTAGAGTGATCTTGCCCCTGGGTTATGCAATCTAAATAGCATACCCAAGCCAAATGACAGGTTCGGAAGGAGAGATAAAACGGGTACAGTCAACAACCCAACCCCAAAATGGTGCGCATGCAGGTTAACACCCCGTAAGGAATGCTAAACTCCTAATGAAAGGCGCTGCCCAAGGAAATCATTGCCTGGGAAATCGTGGACGGATATCGGAGGAGGTATTATTCAGCCCCTTCACATCTCCTCGCCGAAGCCATAAATAAATCTTCTTGACAGACATGAACCTGTGAGGAAACTAGACGGCAGTTACACCTCGCTACATGAAGAGGGGAGGCGCAGACAGACAAAGGCTTGGTCCACCGAGGGAGGGTGTAATAACAACAAGGACACAATTTTAAACACGACAGAGGCAAGGGTTTAGGTGTAAAAGTTGCAGAGGCGACAGGTGCTAAAAGAAATGGAAATCACTCTGTCAAAATTTAGCAATTCCCCTTTAATTAAATGCTAGAGCTCCAGGATTTTTGTTAAGGGGTAGAAATTCAGGTAAAATAAGGGCTGGGACAGAAGCCTTGTGTTCTAAATAGTGACGGGATTCGACCATTCGGCCTGTAAATTCATAGCAGCACTGTAATTGAATCAGGTAAGTTTCAATCAATCGGTCAGGTAAAATGTGAGCCTGAAATGCATCATAACCAATCCTAAATACAAAACACATCACGTATACATTGAACATAAAAAATTTAAAGAATGAAACTTCATTACCACTCTTCTACACGTAACTGTCATTACAAAGTTTCAGTGCAAAATTCGGAACATAAAGTGCGTTGTATTCAATTGAACCCTTGACACTTTACAGACATGGAGACTCAGTTAAATTCGGACACACCACTTCAGGAATTGAAACTGACATGAAGATTTAGCTTTACAAAAAGGGTTCTAGCAATCACGCGGCAAGTTGAGTCATACATGCCCGAACTGTTAGGGGGGGGAGTGAATACTACCTTTGTATTCACTCAACCCATTGTTTCAGATGTATAATAATTCAAACTTAGAAAATTTAACATAAAAATCCAGAATCGACTCCGGCACACCGATCTCATTCCTATAATCCAGATCTATAAATTCCCCTGTAAGGATTTCAGACACAGTCTTTTCAGGAGATTACTCGGACATAAAAATTTAATCAAATCGAGCAGGTTAGAGGGATGGGTTTTCTTGCACAATAAAACCAGCTACCACCACAATAATACACAAATAGGTCTAAATCATACATCCTACACAATCTATCATTGAACCGAAGGGGCGTACCTTTGCCTGTTCGCCTACTCTGAATGTTGTCCGCGCGTTCTGTGCCGCTCTCGCTCGCTGACCGTCGAGACTCCACCGGTACCTCCCAACCAATCGCTAGGGGTACTCTGCTTCCCCCTTAGCCCCCCGAGCCGCAAAGGGGCCACACACTTTCCAGATGGTACGTCTAGCTTCCCAACTTGCCTCGCAAGGCCGAGCTACCACTCCTATCCGAGCTGGAAAATCCCAACTCCCCACAAGTAATCAGTCAAGTCACAATTCCGGCAGTGTAACGTTACGCTAATTGTCGATCCCTTTCTTCCTCATCTTCCCTTTCTTTTATAGGGGTTTTAGAACCTCCAACTTTCCCTAAATCACATTTAAATTAAGTTTTAATAAAAATATTCTAAATATTCTCCTTCGCACAAGTGTCGTCCATCCCCCTCTTTTCTCCATTAATTATTTTCTTTAAATTTATTAATTGTCTCATTTCCCTCACCCACCTAGAGTTGCACCTAAATTTACTCCTAGGTGTTCCTAGATTCCCCTTCAGGTTTAAATACTTTCCCTAAAATGAAGTTGCTAATTTAGTTCATTTTAGAAGGTTCTTAATTGCAGATTCCTTACTATGTTGACCTCGCTTTTTACCATAAGTTCACCTCTTTCCCTTATTATGTTTTCCCCATTCCTTAGTTTCCTAAATTTTATCATCCCCTTCTTTCCCCTTTTATTAGAGCCAAAATGGCAATTGTGTTATTTACTCTTTTCCTTTTATTATTAAATTAAAATCTTTTTACACTTCCACAAGTTAAAATAATTTATTTCTTCTTTACAATTTAAAACCACGTATTTTAATTAAATTATACTCTCTTCATTTTACCCCAAAAATTTATGAAGACTAGAACTATTACTTAAGTGGGTTTTTTTGTTTAAATTTTTATTTATTTATTTATTTTTATTTTTTTATAGGGTCTTTTTCTTAAGGTTAGACAGAATTTTAACCTAGAGAAGTTTTAGACTTAGGACTTAGATTCTGAACTCGGCGACAATTATTTAGGGAAGTTGTTTAAGAATTTCTTAATGCGTTAATGTCTTAGGGCCATCTAGGTTTGTTCCTTCATCATCATCAATGCGACGTGCCCTTCAGGACGCACTACGTGCTCCAAGGGTGCCAGTCGCCTCTAGTGTTTCTTTTGCACGACGTGCCCTTCAGGATGCACCACGTGCTCCGAGGGTGCCACTCGCCTCTGGTGTTTCTTTTGCTTGATGTTCCCTTCAGGATCCACCACGTGCTCCAAGGGTACCACTCGCCAACTTGACTGATTGGTAAACGTCAATAACCCCTGGAGTCAACACTCCGCTAGGTGAACTTGTGGGAGACTAAGGGCTGTAAGGAATAAGGCCCCCACCTTATTGCGTGCCCCTTAGAATCATCGTGAGCGACTGTCGCAGTCTGCCCTCACGGCATCATGGACCCTCTTGAGCTAGGTAATCGTTAACCTACAGTTCGAGCCATGGTGGGAGTGCTAGTAGGCTGTGGCAGGGTTGTTGTCCACACCTCTCCCTCAACCTATCTAGAAATCATATGTGGCCCCTTTACTCCATATGTGAGTCTGGTCAGCAAGCTATCGTCAGCCTGCATCATGAATAAACATGTCAGAACATGTCCACATCATATCGTTGAATCAATGTAATATCACAGTAAATAAATCAACCCAAATAGCACACTCCTTGACTCAATCCAGAGTCCAAGGGGTTCCATCGATGCCTCTGCATCCTCAAGGTCCAAAACCCTGCACACTCAGTAAAACCAAGTCAATAGCCCCTGTCTATGTCAAAGTAGTAGAACATCATGTCATCTATCATAACACATCATAATCAAGGATAAATGTTTTAATATCATAAAAGTCCAGATCACTTGCGAGCAAGTATCCTCAAAGAATAAGTTTTCTCAGTGCGCCAAAGCGGGATGTTACATACACCCCCTCTTGGTCTAAACTTCATCCTGAAGTTTCAGTATAAATGCCGAAATAAGTGTATCACAGTATCATAAGTCTATCTATCAAACAAAAATGGAAACTGTTGGCGCATATCATATGCGTCCTCCTAGGTCGTCGAGTGCGGACTATAACTGTCCCACTAGACCTTGACCCGATCTACCGTTCGACATCGTAAGTGTCGAACGTGATGATATAAGTTGTAGAATAGCTCAGTTGTGAGATTTTCCTCGTCCGATACCTGCAAGGAACTTAGGTCATTCACATGTATAATATCACTAATATAATGTCTCAAAACAAATACATGAAAAACATCATGCATATGCCTCAAAGAATCAGGCAAGGCTAGTCGATAGGCCGCGGGCCCCTTTTTCTCCACAATCTTGAAAGGTCCCACGAACCTAGGAGAGAGTTTATCTCCCTTTCCAAACTTGATCGAACTCTTATGTAGTTTAACCCGCAAGAAGACTTGATCGTCGGCCTCATAACTACGGTCGACTCGGTGCGCATCGACATAACTCTTCTGTCGATCCTGCGCTTCTTTAATCTTTTGTCTTATGGTTTGCGTTTTCTCTTCCATTTCTTGGATTGCTTCTGGTCCCATTAGGACCCTATCCTCAAGCCGATCCCAACTCAAGGGCATCCGACACGGTCGCCCGTAAAGAAACTTGAAAGGCGACATCTTAATGGTGCTCTGGTAACTGTTGTTGTAAGCGAACTCTACTAGAGGCAAGAATTCCTCCCAATGCTTTTGTTGGTCCATCACGTACATGCGCAACATGTCTTCCAAGGTTTGGTTTGTTCATTCGGTCTTCCCATCAGTCTCTGGGTGACACACAGTACTAAAGTTAAGTTGGGTTCCCAAGGCCTCTTGAAAACTCATCCAAAATTGTTCAATAAACATCGATCCTCGATCGGATATAATCCTCTTAGGCACGCCATGCGTCCTCACAATCTCACTTATGAAAACTCTTGCTATGTCAGGTGCATGATACGTTGTACATACAGGAATAAAGTGAGCACTCTTCATCATAGTGTCTACTACTATGAAAATTGAGTCATGTCTCCTTGCTGTCAGTGGCAATCCAACGATAAAATCCATCGAAATGACCTCCCATTTCGATTCCAGAATGGCATGTGGTTGTAGTAATCCTGTTGGGTTTCTATGTTCATCCTTTACCTGCTGACACTCCAGACACCTGGACACATAGTTGACTATGTTGGCCTTCATTCCCCTCCATAAGAATAAGGGTTTAAGGTCTGCCCTCATCTTCGTGACTCCTCGGTGAGCCATGTAAACTACTCTATGAGCCTCGCTCAGGATCAACATCCTCAACTCGTCGTTGGGTGGTACATAAATCTGACTTTTAAACCTCAATAACCCATCGATATCAAAAGAAAATCCTGCATATCGTGGTACCATCATAGTGTTTTGTCTAATAAAACCCTTGACCTCCTTGTACCTATCATTGTCGTGCTGTAAAGTGAGAATATTCTCATGTAGATTCATCTGAAGAGGCAACAATGAAAATATGCGTGGCCTCGGACTCAAAGCATCCGCCACTCGGTTCATCGTTCCCTTTATGTAAGTAATCTCAAAGTCGTACTCGCTAAGCAATTCCGACCAACGCCGTTGTCGCACGTTTAGGTCACTTTGCGTAAAAATGTGTTGTAGTCCACAATGATCAGTCTTTAATTCAATTTTTTGTCCAACAAGGTAGTGTCTCCAAACCTTCAAGGCATATATGATGGCTAATAACTCCAAATCGTGCGTCGCGTAGTTCTCCTCATGCCTTCTCAATTTCCTCGAAATGTAAGAAATCACTCGTTCATCTTGCATCAAGACTCCGCCTAAACCTTCCTTGGATGCATTAGTGCATACCAAGAAGTCCACGTCCATGTCAGGGACTTTTAGTATCCGCATTGTTGTCAACAACTCTTTAAGCCTCCAAAATGCTTCCACGCATTTCTCGGTCCAAACAAACTTCTTGTTTTTCTTCTGCAATTCCGTGATCGGATTTGCTATCTTCGAAAATCCCTTGACAAACCATCGGTAGTATCCTGCTAAACCCATAAATCTATGCACTTCTATGACATTTGTTGGCGTAGGCCATTCCATAATAGCCTCGACTTTGGATGGATCCACGGAGATACCTTCCCCGGAGATTACATGCCCTAAGTAGTGAATCCTCGATTGATAAAAAGAACATTTGGACAACTTCCCGTACAATTTGTGCTCTCGCAGACACTGTAGTACCAAGCGCAAGTGCTTGTCATGCTCCTCCATCGTCCGAGAGTAGATCAAAATATCGTCAATGAATACTTGGACAAACTTGTCCAAGTAGTCACGGAACACCCCGTTCATCAAACTCATAAATACTCCTGGGGCGTTTGTCAGTCCAAATGGTAAAATTGTAAACTCGTAATGTCCAAACCTCGTCTTAAAGGTAGTCTTAGGGACGTCATCCTCCTTGATCCGTAACTGGTGATACCCTGATCGCAAATCGATATTGGTGAACACCGTCGCACCCTTCATTTGATCGAATAGATCATCTATTCTCAGCAAGGGATATTGATTCTTGAGCGTAGCCTTGTTCAGTTGACAGTAATCAATGCAAAGTCTCCATGATCTGTCATTCTTTCGTATGAAAATAACAGGTGCACCCCACGGTGACACACTAGGACGTATTAGTCCTAGGTCCAACAACTCCTTCAGTTGCATTTTCAACTGTTGCAACTCTGGGGTCGACATTCGATAAGGCGTTCTTGCTATCGATTCGGTCTCTGTTTTCAGGTCTATTGTAAACTCCAATTCCCTTTCCGGCGGCATCCCAGGTAACTCCTCTGGAAATACGTCTGCAAACTCTCTCACCACCGGAAGGTGTTCTAGACCTTTCGCTACTCCCTTCTCGTTTAGCACAAGGATCACATAAAGCTTGCACCCCTTGCGCATACTCTTCCGTAACTGTAAGGAAGAGACAAACCTCAGGGAAACTCCCTGGTTTCGTCCTATAATCACACATCTTTGTCCCTCGTCATCGACCAAGTTCAACTGTTTTGTCTTGCAGTTGAGTATCGCCTCATGCGATTCCAAACAATCCATACCAATCACGACATCATAAGATCCTAATATCGTGACGTACAAGTTGGCCCTTGTGACAAACTCTCCCAGGTTAAGGGCACAGCCCGTAACCTTTCCTCCAATCTTCTGTTTGGCTCCCGAAGCCATCTCTACGAAGCTAAACTCATCCTGTTCGACTGCCATTATTTTAATCCTTTTTAGCGCTGCACCAGAGATGAAACTCTCAGTAGCTCCTGGGTCTATCAAAATACTGAGGTTCTGGTCAGCAACAATACCTGTCGTCTCAAGCACAGTTGACTGGTGCTCTGCTTGGAAGTTATTCACTATTGCATGAATCCGATGGGCCTTTCTCATATCTCCCATGGTAGTGGGTCCAATTGATCCGGATGATCTGGTCCTCTCCATAGGATAGTCGCACTGGTAGTGTGGCTCCCCACACGTCCAACACCCCTTCTTCGGCCCAGTAGTCCTAGTACCCGAAGTAGAAGATGACAGCCCGCCGGCCTGAAAACCTGGTCTGTTTTTCTTAATAGGCCTAAACTGCTGCTGCTGTGGGCGACGTTGTTGCTGATGTTGTGGTCCCCGATAAGGTGTCTACTGCTGAGGCGACAGTCACCGGGGTGTAGTGAAAGTGGATCCCCTCTGGAAGCCACGATATCTGGGCGTATGTCTCGCTGGTGTCTGGTGCTGCGGTGTTCCACATGAAACTTGTCGTGCTGGTCTCGTTGGAGTCCTGGTCTGACCCCCACTGATAAGCTCCTCCTCTACTATGAGGGCCTTCTGGACAACATCATGCAAGGTTTGAGGCATCAAAATCCTAACCTTTTCACGCAGGCTGACATTAAGGCCAAACACGAACCGGTTGACTTTAAGTTTCTCTGTGTTAAGGTGCGGAGCATACCGGAGCAGCTCCATAAAACATGCCTCGTACTCGGGCACCATACTAACTCCCTGTCGTAATGTGTTGAACTCATTGAGCTGACGCTCAATGAATTCCTCTGAAAGGTACCTCTCCCGGAACTGTTCCTCGAACAGTTCCCATGACACATCTTCGACGGCCATGTTCAGCTGCGGTAGGAGCGTCTTACACCATAGAAGAGCGCTCCCCTTCAGTTGAAAGACCGTCATGCGGACCTTCATGTTGGAGGTATAGTCGCAAAGTGCAAAGCACATCGCCATGTTCTCCAACCATGCCTCGGCGGCTGCGTCGTTCGGGGCACCAAAGAACTCGAGAAATTTGACCTTCTCGAGTTCGCGGTGAATGCTACTAGTAACGGCCGATGCACGTGATGGAACCTCAGTGGGCGCCAGCGCCCTGGACTCATCTCTATCCAAACGACTGATCAGTGCCTCAGACATGCGCTGAAAATATCTCATCATCCCAACAACATCACCAACTGCTATCTGCTCCTGTCTGAGAACCTACTCGTCTCCCCGTAGGTTAGACCCCTCAAGTGTGGATGCTACTGGAGGTGTTGCGCCTCCTCCCCTAACATCCCTTCGCATGCCTCCATGGCATCCTCTAACCATGGTTAACTGCACGCACACAAGTCAAATCAATTAGCAACAGTATAATCAATCATAACAACGAAAGCCATAGCGATCCCAAGTCGCGGGTTGAACCTGGCTCTGATACCATATGTAACGATCCTCCTCGTTACGACGAGAAACCCTTTTAAAACAAGTGAAAAAAAAAAAAAATTGTGTGCGTGTGTATAAGGTAACAAGACATTATACTCTGCGCTGCCACATGACGACGAATCATGACGCATGCAACTATGATCTCAACATAAAGGTTTGAGACGCACATCAACATCTGCTAGTAATGAACAACAATCGACCGATAAATAAATAGGACTGACTACCCACCCGTCGTACCCTGCAATGGTTAG
The DNA here is from genome assembly GCA_009831015.1 of Picea engelmannii. Taxonomy (NCBI): domain Eukaryota; kingdom Viridiplantae; phylum Streptophyta; class Pinopsida; order Pinales; family Pinaceae; genus Picea; species Picea engelmannii. The sequence goes on from ML795304.1 coordinate 226,847, forward strand.
GACCTCCAAGACACATAAGCAACGCTCAAGCCCAGGTTCCCATTGATTTTAACCATATAAGGTCTCAGGGCTGGCGACTATTCTGAGGAACATGGAGGTGTCTATATCCCGCCCGACACAATAAGACCAAGCCTACTAAGCCAATGATAAAGACACAACCATCAATCGCAGACAACAAGGTTATCTAATAAACCCAAAACTACAATAACCCTTACCATACCTGATAACCACTTTACATTTTATGTTACGAAAATCCTGCAAATAAATTACAACTACCAACCTTTTATTTATTATCGAATAACCATAAAATTGCAATACCCTTTACCATACATGATAACCACGTTACCCTTTTTTATTATTAAACCCTTGTGATAAATTACAATTACATAAAGTTTATATTTTTCAACCATAAAATTTCAATGACCTTGCATGATAAAAACATTGCAAATAAACAATGAGGAGCTCACATTCATAAGTTATCAATGCTAGCATAGCAATCTTCCTATTGCAAGAACCTTACATTCTATATGATGTCCATCACAAGTAATTACAAGAACCTTCCCTAATCATAACCATATCATCACTATCTATCTTACAATATCATTTCAATTAAATAACGAGGATTTTACATTTTATTTGTTATGAATAACAATGACACTATGGTAACATTACCATAACCTAACCGTATCATCACTTTTATATTACAGTAATATTCAATTAAATAACAAGGATTTTACATTGTATTGTTATGATTAACAATTGGAACTACAATGGTCAGACCGGAAAATAGCCATATCGTTACTTTTATATTAAATAGTATTGCAATTAAAATAACCAGGGCCCTACATTTTATTGGTCACAATTAACAATGAAATTTGAGGACTCTTCCATAAGTAACCATATTCTTACTATTGATATTACAAAGACCATGCAATAAAATAACATTGACCTTACTTTATAATTACATCGCCATTAAAACCACGAGGATCTTATATTTCATAGGTTATCAATGCTAATCATAGCATTTTTCATATTGCAAGGACATTACCATTTCCTATTTCAACCATGAATTACAATGAACTCGCATTACCATAACATTGTAAACAAACTAAAGCTAATGAACAAGGAATAAAATCATAATGAGAATCATGTGTAAATCATCTTGTAAATAAAGTTCTTTTTATGGTAATTCAAACTGTAAATAAAATTCTTTTTTTTTTTTTTGAAATCATATTCCTTTCGTTATAGCTGAAATAAAGCAAGAGATTTTTATGAAATATCAACCAAATAGATTTCTTTAATCAAAAAGTAGATTTCTATGTTTCAAAAACTAACATCATAAGGTAGTTGCGGCTAGGAAGTATTGATTGGGAAAGTAGATGGCGTTTATTTTAATTAAGGTGGATTGCTATGGAACTGTAACCAACAAAAATGAGATCGCAAATATCTAAAAAGGAGAAGGTTGCCCTTAAAGCTATTTTTAAAGGACCTCCAGCTGTCAGCTATATCTAAAATTGCCCAGTCCCAACCACTGACTGTTATCTTTATCAAACCAGTACCAAAAAAGGAAAAACGAAAATGTGTTGGAGCAGCACAGTCTGTGCAGGAGGGGTGTCTGGCGGTGGACGAACTGGAGTGATCCTGCCCCTAGGTTATGCAATCTAAACACCATACCCAAGCCAAATGATAGGGTCAGAAGGAGAGATAAAACGGGTACAGTCAACAACCCAACCCCAAAATGGTGCGCATGTAGGTTAACACCCCATAAGGAACGCTAAACTTGTAATGAAAGGCGCTTCCCAAGGAAAACATTGCCTGGGAAATCATGGACGGATCTCAGAGGAGGTATTATTTTTCCGCTTCACATCTCCTCGCCGAAGCCAAAAATAAATCTTCCTGAGAGACATGAACCCATGAGGAAACTAGACGACAGTTACACCTCGCTACGTGCAGAGGGGAGGTGCAGACAGACAAAGGCTTGGTCCGCCGAGGGAGGCTGTAATAACAACAAGGACGCAATTTTAAACACGACAAAGGCAAGGGTTTAGGTGTAAAAGTTGCAGAGGCGATAGGTGCTAAAAGAAATGGAAATCACTCCATCAGAATTTAGTAATTCCGCTTTAATTAAATGCTAGAGCTCCAGGATTTTTGTTAAGGGGATGAACTTCAAGTAAAAGAAGGGATGGGACAGAAGCCTTGTGTTCTAAATAGTGACGGGATTCGGCCATTCGGCCTGTAAATTCATAGCACTGTTGTAATTGAATCAGGTAAGTTTCAATCAATCGGTCAGGCAAAATGTGAACCTGAAATGCATCATAACCAATCCTAAATACAAAACACATCACGTATACATTGAACATAAAAATTTTAAAGAATGAAACTTCATTACCACTCTTCTACACGTAACTGTCATTACAAAGTTTCAGTGCAAAATTCGGAACATAAAGTGCATTGTAGTCAATCGAACCCTTGATGCTTTACAGACATGGAGACTCATTTAAATTCGGACACACCACTTCGGGAATTGAAACCGACATGAAGATTTAGCTTTACAAAATGGGTTCTAGCATTCACGCAGCAAGTTGAGTCATACATGCCCGGACTGTTAGGGGTGGGAGTGAATACTACCTTTTTATTCACTCAACCCATTGTTTCAGGTGTATAATAATTCAAACTTAGAAAATTTAACATAAAAATCCAGAATCGACTCTGGCACACCAATCTCATTCCTATAGTCCAGATCTATAAATTTCGCCGTAAGGATTTCAGACATAGACTTTTCAGAAGATTACTTGGACATAAAAATTTAATCAAATCGAGCAAGTTAGAGGGATGGGTTTTCTTGCACAATAAAACCAGCTACCACCACAATAATACACAAACAGGTCTAAATCATACATCCTACACAATCTATCATTCAACCGAAGGGACGTACCTTGTCCTATTCGCCTGCTCTGAATGTCGTCCGCGCGTTCCGTGCCGCTCTCGCTTTCCGACCGTCGAGACTACACCGGTACCTCTCGGCCAATCGCTAGGGGTACTCTGCTTCCCCCTTAGCCCCCCAAGCCGCAAAGGGGCCACACACTATCCACATGGTACGTCTAGCTTCCCAGCTCGCCTCGCAAGGCCGAGCTACCACTGCTATCCGAGATGGAAAATCCCAACTCCCCCAAGTAATCAGTCAAGTCACAATTCCGACAGCGTAAAATTACGTTAATTGTCGATCCCTTTCTTCCTCATCTTCCCTTTCTTTTATAGGGGTTTTAGAACCTCCAAATTTCCCTAAATCACATTTAAATTAAGTTTTAATAAAAATATTCTAAATATTCTCCTTCGCACAAGTGTCGTCCATTCCCCTCTTTTCTCCATTAATTATTTTCTTTAAATTTATTAATTGTCTCATTTCCCTCACGCACCTAGAGTTGCTCCTAAATTTACTCCTAGGTGTTCCTAGATTCCCCTTCAGGTTTAAATACTTTCCCTAAAATGAAGTTGTTAATTTAGTTCATTTTAGAAGGTTCTTAATTGCAGATTCCTTACTATGTTGACCTCGCTTTTTACCATAAGTACCTGACATCTCGAGCACCATCGATTGGTTCTCTTCCTGGCGGTTATTCACCACTTCATGAATCTGATGGGCCTTTCTAGCTGATCCATATGCTCTAGTCCTCTCCACTAGATAGTAATGGTGATAATGCGGCTCACCACATGTCCAACACCCTTTCCTCGATCCAGTACTCCTGGTACCTGAAATAGAAGCTAACGACCCACTAGCCTAGAACCCTAGTCTATTCTATTGAATAGACCTAAATTGTTGTTGCTGTAGTCGACGTTGCAGTTGGTGTTGTGGTCCTTGGTAAGGAGTTCATTGTTGAGGCATTGGTCGTCGAGGTGTAGTGAAAGTGGATCCTCTCCAGAAACCATAATATCTTGGTGGATGTCTAGTTGGTGTCTGATGCTACTGTATACCAAATGACGCATGTCCTTCTGGTCTCACTAGAGTCCTTCTCTGACCCCCATTTATAAGATCCTCCTATGCTATGTGGGCCTTCTGGACAACATCATGCAAGGTTTGAGGCATCAAAATCCTAACCTTTGCACGAATGCTGACATTTAGGCCAAACATGAAACTATTGACCTTAAGTTTCTCGGTATTTAGGTGTGGAGCATACCTAAGCAGCTCCATAAAATGGGCCTCATACTCGGGCACAGTACGACTACCCTATCACAAGGCGTTAAACTCATTGATTTGATGCTCAATGAATTCCTCAAATATATACCTCTCTCGGAACCATTTCTCGAACAATTCCCATGACACATCTTGGAATACCATGTTCAATTGCAACAAGAGTGTCTTCCACCATAGAAGAGAGCTCCCCTTCAGTTGAAAGATCACTATGTGAACCTTCATGTTGGAGGTATATTCATGAAGTGCAAAGCACATAGCCATATTCTCCAACCATCCCTCGGTGACTATGTTGTCCGGTGCACCAAAGAACTCAGGAAATTTGACCTTCTCGAGTTCGCAGTGAATGCTACTAGTATCGAACGAAGCACACAGTGGACGCTCAAGAGGTGTCAGTGCCCTGGCCTCGTCTCTATCCAAACGGATGATCATTTCCTTGGACATCCTCTGAAAGGACCTCATTAGCGCAACCACATCACCCACATCTATTTGTTCCTACCCAAAAACCTATTCGTCTCCCTGGGGGTTAGACCCCTCAAGCATGGATGCTAATGGGGGCGTCACACCTCCTCCCCTAGCACCCCATCGTCTGCCTCCGCGATGTCCTCTAACCATTATTACCTGCACAAATACAATTAAACTTAATTTGCAACATTATAATCAATTATCAAATCAACAGAATCCGGAGTGATCCCAAGTCATGGGTTGAATCGACTCTGATACCATATGTAATAACCCCACATCGTTACGACAACATGTGATGCATAACTAATGCAATATGTACTATATTTTTTTTTAAATCAGGAAAGTAATCACGACAACATTCAATCAACACAACTTGACAATGAACACAATGCACACAATTCAGGAAACACACGAACATAACAACCCATCTTACTAGCATGTCCTACCACTAGATGTAACATACGAAAATAAAAGACAAAACAAAAATGACTAAGCTAACTGCTAACATTAGATCAACCCAAAGAACCAACATCAACGACACATGTGACTAGAACCCTTATGGTGAGTGAGAACAATCACAAAATGTTATAGAACAAGGCACCAAACATCAATTACAAACAACCTCTTCACCCTAAACGGGAAGCGCATGACCTAGCTAGGATTCATATGCTCTTCTCTATCAATGCGTGCAACGATTCCTTCAAAGGAATCATGTCGCCACAATGCAACAAGGGCGCTAGTGTCCCACGCACAATAAAATTATTTGAAAACCTTCAACCAAACACAAAATCCAATGAGCCTGAAATCCAACTAGTACTGTCATACATCATATGATGTCATTGGATGAAGGCACTCTAAATAATAAAACATTTTTTTACCTTCCATTCATTTACAACCTCTTACATTATTTACTAAAAAGTACACTCATAAACATAATCACAATCTATCAAATAAGGGTTCCAGTAACAACATTAGTGAATTCAACAAGTCCTATTAATTCCTTGTTGTAAGGGCAATAAAATAAATTGCAAGCGCTAAACTCCATCACAATTGAACTTAATAAACTGATGAAACAAAGTCAATCTATTAGAAGGGAAGATTTTCCATATATTTATTCCACAATAAACTATTATAAGGCCATCAAAACTGAACTTAATAAGTAGATAGGCTATTAAAATTGTTACACACTTAAACTGTTTTACAAATAGGCTATTAAAACTATTACATGCTTACATTGTTACAGTATAAATATGTAAAACCATGATGCATTATAAAATAAACTTTATGTTAATCATACCTTTATTACCCTTCTTTTATAAGATATATTTCATAAAACAAACACTTTAAGAAAATATGTAAATCATGATAATAATGCACTAACCCAAATGCAAATTTTTTTTCTTTAAATTAAAATAAGAAACACTCAAAATATTTAAGCAACTATATCACCATAATGATGCACTAACCCAAATGCATATTTTTCCAATTAAAATAAGAATCAGTCAAAATATTTAATTAGAATAACTAAAAGTCAAAATTTTCTTAACATCACTATGCAGAGAGAATACACTGCAAAGACCAGGTACTAGAGCAGAGGACAAAAGCACAAACATTTGAAATTTATATCTGAAATTATTTGACTATTCTTGACAAAGATTCTTTAGGGAGAATATATATCTTTTGGCACTAAGAAAAAATAAACGTGAATCCCAGCCAAGGAAATTCCAACTTAAATCATGAAACTGTGCAGACTGTTTCCTATTATAATAATCTTATTCAATTTCAGGGATCCAGTTTGCCTCCAGTACGCTGTCAGTGAGGGTAAGGTCATAGTGAGCCATGAAAAACAACGTGGGTCTATTCACTATCCTCCTTCCATTTTCATTAACAGAGAGACAATTACAGTTGAAGGCATTTATAGCTTTTGCTCCATTGTTGACAGTACTGGATTGTATACCACGATATCATGCATCCATTCAAAAAAAAAATATCTTAACAAAATCACAAGGCATAACTGCATGTGATTAAGCTCTACATCAGTCTTCTCTTTAGGATCGATCCTTCCAATGCCACAGAGAACGACTTGTAACTATGAACGATCTGGGTCTGTGGCTATCACCTTTTCTATTAGTGCGATCATTTTTGGGTTTTGCACTTGTTTGAGAATTTCTGTATAAAATGAATATTTCTCCAACTTTTCCAGACCAAGCGGTATTTTTGTGATTACTTCCAAAAATTTTGTATTAACTTCTACTTATGAGTCACTCTCCATGAGTAATTGCCAAACCTACTTAAAAGGTAATTGCCATTAGAAAATTTAATGCTTGAGTAATATCGTTATGCTCTTAAATCACCAGGTTTTAATTTCTGATCAAGGTTTTTATTTAAAAGGAAAGTGAATCTGTTCCTTTCACATGGTGGCAAGGGATCCTAAAATTTTGGCACGACTCCCTAATATGAGAAAGGTTTGTATTTAATAACATTTAAATGGACTTCATACGGAACTGATATCCAAAAAAATTTGCGAGGATACTTATCCTTACAAGTGCAATTAAAAACGAAATTGAAGGGAGTAAATACAGTATTATTCGCAGAGCAATGAAGAGGTACCTTCAACGTACAAGCAAAAGATTTGATGGGCAAGTTAAATTAAAATTGTAGCGAGTGAAAAAACAATAATCGCTGAGAATAAAGAAGTATTTTCGATGTACACAATAAGAAATTTATTGGGCAGAGAATTTATCCTTCACTTATTATCCATGCACAGGAAAGTAGGGCATTTGAATCTAAATCTTTAACACCAGATTGAAATATAGTCGATTTGGCTCCTAGCCGAATGCTCAGGCACAGACTAATAAATTAAAGGATAAAGGAATGGAAGACAAAAACATAATTTCTTTGTATTAAAAACAATAAAAACATAGTAATAAAACAAAGCTCAAAAACAGAAATTTAGTGACCCTTTTGCAATTTCACATGGCACACTATCGCC
>ML795305.1:7997-51605 GCA_009831015.1 Picea engelmannii
CATGGGAAGATGAGTACTTCATGCAGAAACATCTGCAACTAATCAAGTGTTGAGGGAAATACTTATTTGAAGGGGAGGAACATGTTAAGACCCTAAATAAATCCTCATGTAAATCCATAGCTATTAGGTTTTTGTATTTCTATTGTTATATCAACATTGTTGGCTAGACATTTTAATTGTAATTGGACCCTTGGTTTCCTATATAATAATAATAATAATAATAATAATAATAATAATCTATTTTTAAGGTCACAACCAAGCCAGACACCAAATTGGTGTATGCGACCCCCTTGTTTATGGGACAAGGGAACCCCTCTGCCCAATGATTTGACTGGTAAAGTCTATGGAGGTATACATACCCTACCCCCCTCTGGATTTGAACTTTTGGCCTCTTAGGAGGAAACACGTGTTCTTAACCATTAGGCCCACTCAGGTTGTATTATGGCATCTCATCATGTCTTGTGCATTATATATATACTAAAGAGACATAGTTTTGGGGCATCTCATCCTGTCTTGTGCATTACATATATAGTAAAAGGATGTTTACCCCTTGAAGTGGAATATTCATTGGCTATATTTTGGAGTTTGGTTCATAACATGAACCCTTTCCCTGTACGAGTCTCCATATGTTCTTGGATTTCAAGGTTTTGGAAAAAAGGAAAAGATTTTTGATTCCCCAACTTCCTTGAATTTTAGGGATGGCCATATTTTTTTAGGATACCAAAGCCATTTATTTATTCTCCTAGCTCCCTTCCTGTATGAATATGTAGTAGAGCTAAAAATATTTTTCTAGGATCCCTTTTGAGATCCAAGCCATAGGCATCGAATAGACTAGAATGGCCTCAATGATTTTATGAGGACAAGATAACCATCTATTGCACCATGGTTTTATTCTTATTTCAATCTTGTCTATGAGCCACTGCCAATATTCCTTTATGTACAAGTATTATTTTGGGTGGAAACCCAAATATTTGAGGTCCGAAGGGGAAATTTTGTGAAAGGTAGAGCCTTTCATGCTAAAAGAGACCCCATGTTATAATCAAGGACTTGGAGGAGTTTATAACCATTCCTATGACAGTGAAAAATTGATCAATGATATCTTTGAGATTATACACCATGCATTTTGAGCCATCACAAGAAACTAAGATGTCATAAAAAAAAAGTAAATGTGAAACATAACATTGATTTTCAATTATGATATCTTTGAAAGTTTCGTTTGTTGTAGTTGTCTTAAGAGCTCTGCTTAATCCTTCTGCAAATTCCTTTTTCATAATTGAAAAATAGTGAAGCTAATCCATTGATTAGTACTGCAAATGTACAATAGATTGAATCCCAGGTGCATTTAAATGAGGTGAATGAAGAGCTAGTTGACCTTGTCAAAAGCCTTGGGAAAGTCATATTTAGCTATCATGGCCTTGGTATTGTTTATTTTCACCAAGTGAAACTGATGTAGGAGCATCGCCTTCAAAGTCAAAGAAGAAAGCGTGGAGGCAAGGATATGAAATCTCAGCATGACAAAATTTCAAATCAACATTTAACTCAGAAATAAATGAGTTGTTGAGATATTTTGGGAACAACGTTTTTAAATATATTTTGTTTGTAAAAATATTATATGACTGTAAGGATTTGATGGTAGAGAGTGTCAGCTCTTATCTGGTAATAACTGATAGTTATTGTAATAGGACAAGGTAGGTAACCGCTAGAACCTAATAGGAAAGGTTGTAGACAGGACGGAGAGAGCTCGTGGAGCCACTCCTTAGATAGATTTGTTGTTGTATTGAAAAGATAGAGATAGAGGAGTATCATGGGTAACAAAGTAGAAGGAATATGCAGTGAAGAACTATAATGCTATGTAATTTTATTTCATGAATGAATAGAATAGACATAATTGTCCCAATTCCTTGAACAAATTTCAATTTGATGTGTGATTGAATGAATGATACATTATGTGTGTGTTTTAGTTCATTTTGTTTATGTATGATTGTTCAAAGTTGATCATACGAATTTGTGACAAAACTGGATAAGTTTCAATTGTTTCTCTTCTGAAACTCGTATGGAAGGCATGCATATCGTACGAAAGGAGTGTGTTGTCAGAGTCTTGGATTGAATCAGAGTAGTTCAGAAGGAACAACGGGAACTTAGACCAAGTGCAAGGAGTGCATAGTGTCAAGGAGAGACTAAGTGTCGACGAACCAGAACAGAGGAGTGGAAGAAGTGCAGGAATAATTTATTTCGAAGAAGTCCTTCGATATGAGTTTGTCGAGATCCCAAGAACACAAGGAGTGCGTGTGAGACTAAAATCCTCAAGGGAATCAAGCTCAGAAATAATATCACTTTCAGAAGAAGCGAAGATGAGACCAAGATAGTCGGGTTCGCAGTAGAAAGTTTGAGGGTCAAAGACTTTGAACACTCACAAAATATTCTAAGTCGGAGGAAGTCAAAATCTCAGGAGGAGGAGCGACAACAACCATTGGATATGAGCGTAGAGGATCGAAAATCATCCGATCCAGATAAAGTGCGTAGGCCTAAACCCTTTGTGTACACAGGAGAGAGGACTTACTCGAAAGTCCTAAAATCCATAAGTGAATCTGGACCATCAGATATAGAGGGATGTGTGGTGGAAATCCGTTATATTTGGGTGAAAGTAATCCAAGAGGAACGAGTGTGTAGGACTTTGAAACTCCCGAAGACCGAAAAGCCGAAGCGAATCTGGACCATCATATCTAGAGGGACACACGTCGATGGATCGTGAGCTCTAGGAGAAGGCGAAGGTGGAGTGTTGAAACTCCCGAAGCTCGAAGAGCCGAAGTGGCTAGGAGCCATCGATTTGCGGGAGGATACGCGTCGTTAGATCGTGGACCCCGTGTAAAATGCTCCGGGAGAAACAGGGACTAGAGAAGTTGAGACTCCCGAAGGCCAAAGTCCCGAAGAGGACCATGGTCGTTGATTTGAGGAAGATGCATGGCATAGTATTTTCCATTTCGAGGAAAGTTATTACGGAAGAAAAAGGAAGTGTTGAACAAGAACTTCCGAAGGCCGGAGAGCCAGAGTTCATCGGAGATGTCCATTGCTAGGGATAGGTCTCAATAGACCTTCCATTTCGAAGGATAGACAGTTGGGTGGAAGAAGAAGTTTAAACCCCTGAAGTTAAGACAACTGAAATAACCGGGAGTCGTTGATCTGCGGGAGACAAGTGTTGACAGATCGCGAACTCCAACTCAAAGAAATATGGGGGAATGTGAAGGTAGAAAGTTAAAATCTCTGAAGCCTAGATTGTTGAAGAAAATCACGACTAGTGATTTTAAAGGGACACGCGTCAATAGATCGTAAGGATCTAAAGCGTTCTCCAGAGAGAAGGAAGGAAAGGAGGTATCTCTGAGTTGTCAATCATGATTTTCCACTCGATATCGCAAGATCAATGGTCATGTTGAATTTTGGGGACAAAAAGTGCTCAAGCTTTAAAAAGTTGAGAGCGAGTCGCAATTGAAACCATGTTATCGCTAAAAGGACGTGTGGCGAATGGTAGTGAATTGCGGGGAGAAAAGTGGGTTGATCCAAAACCACTTTTAGTCACCCCACAATCACGTGTTTACGTGAGGTCATAGCTTGAGGTCACATCCAAAAAGGGGCTAGTGCCTGAAACACGATAGTTCAACAATGCGAAGGGGGATGTTGCGGGCACCATAGAACCTGTACCAAAAGCCGAAAGGGTCTGTGTTCAATTACAGAGTGAGACCATCAAGGTTTCAAAGAGTCGATTTGGCTATCAGAACTGAATATCCTTGATCGGGAGGTTACGTAGCCCGAATGAGAGTAGTGGGGTGCATCAGGTGGTATCAAAGCCATTGAATTTGTTTGCAGATAACAGAAAAAGGAGAAAGGAGATAAATTGATATCATTAGTGGTATCGAGATTTGATTCTGTTTATAAACATCAGAAGTTGAGGCAATAGAATCATGCCACCCAGAAGGCACAGAGCGAATCTAGAAATGGAAGAAGAAATGAGGCGACTCATAATGAGACTGGACGCCATGAAAACAACGCAGAGGAGAGAAATAGACATTGGAGATATCAGTGAAGATGAAAGAGAAGAGATAGAGGTCAAAGAAGATGTAGCAGAGGATGTCGCAAAAGACCGCTTATTGAAAGTTGTTTCAAGAATAGGAGCCAGATCCTAAATAGAGGTACTGATGTATGAAGGCAATTTAGAGGTTGAAGAATTGTTGGATTGGGTACATGCTATGGACAAGTACTTCGATTATGAAGATATAGAAGAAGAGAAGATGGCAAAGCATGTAGTGACAATACTGAAGGGTTATGCAACACTATGGTGGGACGAACTGCAGGTTCATCGCAGATGTAAGGGAAGAAGAAAATTAAAAGTTGGGATAGGATGGTATCCAAGCTAAAAGAAAAAATTATCTTTAAATACTATCAAATCAATCTATTCAGAAGATTGAAAAACCTGAGACAGAAAATATTATCACTGAAGGAAATCACTGAGGAATTTTACAGAATGAACATCAGGGCTAGACAAAAAGAGAATGATTATGAAAAAACAGCTAGGTATATCAATGGACTGAGATATGAAATACAAGAGGAGATCAGCATGATGTCTGTTAGTAAAGTCGAGGATGCCTATCAAGCATCCTTAAAAGACGAAGAGAAATTGACCAGAAAGAAAAGCCAAAGAAACAAAGGAGGAAATTCAAGAAGAGGTAAGGGAACCAGTAGAGAGAAGTTCCAGAAAGCAAAGCATGAAACTAGAAAGAAACATAGTCACCCTGAGAAAGGTGGAAGTTCTAAGGAAGGACAACATGGAGGAATAATCTCTTTTCCTAGAGGAAGAGGAAGAGCCAGAGGAGGTGAAATTAGATGTTATGCCTGTGGAAAGACAGGGCACATGTCTTGGGAATGCCCCGAGAAGAAGAAAGATACTAGAGGAGGAGAAGCACACATTTCTGAAGCATGTGGAAGCAGAAGAAGAAGAAGGAGGAAGGAACCTCGTGATGAGGAAAGTTCTTCTTAAAACAAAGAAGGAGGTAGAGGAACCAATTCAATGAACAAGTCTATTCAGAACTACTTGCAAGACGAAAGACAGAGTTTTCAAGGTGATCATAGACAGTGGAAGCACCGACAATATAGTATCCACAGATATGGTGGAGAAGCTGGAGCTGAAGACAAATACACATCCAAACTACTGTGGAAGATTTACCTAAAAAAATCTAGGAACTGTTAGAAAAATTTGTTGACATATTAGTGGATGAGTTACCTCTCTCATTTCCACCTATTAGGAGTATAAGCCACCATATTGACCTTATTCCAGGAGCTAGTTTACCAAACAAAGCAGCTTATAGGTTGACACCTAGAGAGAATGAGGAAGTCAAAAATCAAGTCCAGGAATTGTTGGATAAAGGTTTAGTGAGGGAAAGCCTAAGCCCATGTGCAATACCAACTGTGTTGAGTCCAAAGAAGGATGGAGGATGGAGAATGTGTACATATTCCAAAGCCATCAACAAGATCACCATTAGGTATAGATTTCATTTACCCAAGATGGATGATTTGATGGATTGTTTGAGTGGAGCAAGCTATTTTTCCAAGATAGACTTGAAGAGTGGATATCATCAAATAAGGATGAGAGAGGGATATGAATGGAAAACAACATTCAAGACAAATGAAGGTTTGTTTGAATGGTTGGTCATGCCATTTGGGTTGAAAAATGCCCCAAGAACATTTATGAGATTAATGAATGAAGTAGTGAAAGACTTCATAGGAAAATCTATCATAGTGTACCTGGATGACATACCAATCTTCAGTGTGACAGAGTGAGAACATTTAAGACATTTGACATCAGTGATGAGAAGGTTGCAGTAAGAAAAATTGTTGATAAATCTGAAGAAAAACTCTTTTATGAAGACATAACTCATATACTTGGGTTTTTTTATCTCTTCAAATGAATTGAAGATGGATCCAGAGAAGGTGAGAGCAATCAAAGAATGGTCGTCTCCAGGAAGAATATTTGAAGTAAGAATTTTTCATGGGTTAGCAAGTTTTTATAGAAAGTTTATCATAAATTTTAGTGGTATATGTATACCCATGTTGGACACTGTGAAGAAGAAACATAAGTCTTTTAATTGGACAGAGGAAGCTGAAAAAAGTTTCAAAATGTTGAAGGAGAAGATCACAAAACCACCAATTCTGGTCTTACCAGATTTTGGAAAAACATTTCAAGTGAGATGTGATGCAAGTGGAGTAGCTATTGGAGCAGTCTTGAGTCAAGATAATAGGCCAGTTGCTTATTTCAGTGAGAAGATGAATGACACCAAGAGGAAGTATTCCACATATGACAAATAATTTTATGCAGTGATTAAAGCTTTAAAGAAGTGGACACATTATCTAAGTCCTAAAGAATTTGTCTTGTACAGTGATAACCAAGCTTTGGAGTTTATTACTAGGCAATAAAAGTTGAATCAGAGACATGCTAAATGGGTAGAATTCTTGCAAAATTTTACTTTTTTTATTAAACATATTGTTGGAATTGCTAACAAAGTTGCAGATGCTTTGAGCAGGAGGAGTTTAATTGTACAAGAATTCAAGGCGAAGAACTTAGGGTTTGAACACCTCAAGGAAATGTATCGAGAAGATCCAGATTTTAAGGAAGCTTATGAGGCATGTAAGAATCCTTTGTTGGGAGAAAGAATCCCATGGATAGAATATTTGATCCAGGATGGATTATTGTTCAAAGGGATCCAACTATTCATACCAAGATGCTCAGTGAGAGATAACCTGCTGAAGGAGAAACAAATTGGAGGTTTAGCTGGACATTTGGGTCATGAAAAGACATTTGCACAGCTGAGCAATTCATACTATTGGCTGAGCATGAGGGAGGAGGTGAAAAAGTTTGTGAACAAATGCAAAATCTGCCAATATGCAAAAGGAAGACAACAAAACACTGGTTTGTATCATCCATTACCAATTTCGTAAAGGCCATGGAATGCAATCAATATGGATTTTGTATTGGGATTGCCAAGAACCCAAAAGGGGAGTGATTCCATATTTTTTGTGGTGGATAGATTTTCAAAAATGGAACATTTCATACCATGACAGAAGAAAAACAATGCTACACACATATCCAATTTGTTTTTCAGATAAGTGGTGAGACTACATGGATTGCCTAGGAGCATAGTCTTAGGTAGAGACACAAAATTTGTAAGACACTTTTGGAGAACTCTATGGAAGAGGCAGGGGAAAAAATTGTCCTTTAGTTCATCATATCACCCTCAGACATATGGATAGACTGAAGCAGTGAACAGGTGTCTAGGAAACATGTTAATAATTTTAGTCACTGAACAAGGCCTTCAATGGGATAAGATTTTGGTGCAAGCAGAATTTGCATTTAACAATTCAATGAACATGAGCATTGGAAAAAATCCATTTGAAATTGTGTATGGTATACATCCAAGAGGGATTACAGAGTTGAGAGATATAAATCAAGATGAATTCAGAAGTGTTGGCGCAGAAGATTTTGCAACAAAAATGAAGAAACTCCATGATAGAGTCAGAGAACAACTATAGGACAACAACCTGAAATATAAGAAGAGAGTTTATCAAAAGAGGAGAGAAGTTCAATTTGAAGTAGGAGATGAAGTCTTAGCTCATTTGAGAAAAGAAAGGTTTCCAAGGGGGACATATAACAAGTTGAAGATGAAGAAGATAGGACCATGCATGATTCTCAGAAAAATTGCAGCCAATGCTTATGAAATTGGATTACTAGACAATGTTGGGATATCACCAATATTCAATTTTATGTATCCTTATAGGCGAGATGATGCAAGGGAATCCGATGATCATAAAGAAGTTTAGTGGGAAGAACAACTTCCCACAGTAGAAAAACTTCAGATGGAGAAAATCATGGAACAAAGAGTTGGAAAGAAGACCAGGAGGAAGGCATATCCTGAATACCTAGTGAAGTGGAAAGATCATCCGGTGGAAGATTCAAGTTGGGTCACTGCACCTTATATATTGAAGCATGGAAAAACAATACATGAGCTCATGGACAGGAGCCCGTGAATATTTTAGCCAGAGGAGTATGATGCAGGAGAATCACCTTCAAAGTCAAAGAAGCAAGCGTGAAGGCAAGGATATGACATCCTAGCATGACAAAATTTCAATTCAACATTTAATTCAGAAATAAACGAGTTGTTGAGATATTTTGGGAACAACATTTTTAAATATATTTTGTTTGTAAAAGTCTTATACGACTGTAAGGAGTTGCAGATAGAGAGTGTCATCTCTTATCTAGTAATAACTGATAGTTATTGTAATAGGACAAGGTAGCTAACCGCTAGAACCTGATAGGATAGGTTGCAGACATCACAGAGAGAGATCTTGGAGCCACTCCTTAGATAGATTTGTTTTTGTATTGAATATATAGAGATAGAGTAGTATCAAGGGTAGCAGAGTAGAAGAGAGTAGAAAGAAGATGCAGTGAAGAAATGTAATACTATGTAATTTTATTTCATGAATGAATAGAATAAACAAAATTTTCCCAATTCCTTTGACAGTGTTCAATTTGATGTGTGATTGAATGAGTGATACATTCTGTGTGTCTTTTAGTTCATTTCATTTATGTATGATTGTTCAAAGTTGATCATATGAATTTGTGACGAAACTGGATAAGTTTCAATTGTTTCTCTTCTGAAACTCATATGGAAGACATGCATATCGTACGAAAGGAGTGCATCGATAGAGTCTTGGATTGACTCGAAGTAGTTCAGAATGAACAACGAGAACTTAGACCAAGTGCAAGGAGTGCATAGTGTCAAGGAGTGACTAAGTGTCGAAGAACCATATCAGAGGAGCGTAAGAAGGGCAGGAAGAATTTATTTCAAAGAAATCCTTCGATCTGAGTTTGTCGAGATCCCATAAACGCAAGGAGTGTGTGTGAGACTAAAATCATCATGGGAATCAAGCTCAGAAAGAATAGCTCTTTCAGAAGAAGTGAAGACAAGACCCAATATAGTCGGGTTCGCAGTAGAAATTTTAAGGGTCAAAGCCTTTGAACACTCAAAAAATATTCTAAGTTGGAGGAAGTCGAAAAGCTTAGGAGGAGGAGCGACAACAGTCGTTGGATCTGAGCGTAGAGGATCGACAGTCGTTCTATCTAGGTAAAGTGTACGGGCCTAAACCCTTTGTGTACACAGGAGAGCGGACTTACTCGAAAGTCCTGAAGTCCCGAAGTGAATCTGGACCATCAGATCCACAAGGACACATGGTGGAAATTCATTATCTTCAAGTGAAAGTACTCCAGGAGGAATGAGTGTGTAGGAATTTGAAACTCCCGAAGACTGAAGAGTCGAAGAGAATTTCGATCGTCATATCTAGAGGGACACACATCGACAGATCCCAAGCTCTAGGAGAAGGCAAAGGTGGAGTGTTGAAACTCTCCAAGCCCGAAGAGCCGAAGTGGATAGCAGTCGTCGATCTGCAGGAGAACATGCGCCATTAGATCGTGCACACCGGGTAAAATGCTCTGGAAGAAATAGGGCGTGGAGAAGTTGAGACTCCTGAAGGCCAAAATCCCGAAGAGGACCATGGTCGTTGTTTTGAGGAAGACACGTGGCAGAGGATCTGCCATTTCGAGGAAAGTTACTCCGAAAGAAAAAGGAAGTGTTGAACAAGAACACCCGAAGGTCGGAGAGTCAGAGTTGATCGAAGTCGTTCGTTTCTAGTGACATGTGTCAACAAACCTTCCATTTCGGAGGATAGTCAATTCGGAGGACACAGGACTTGAAACCCTCAAAGTCTGGACAATCGAAATAACTGAGAGTCGTTGATCTGTGGGAGACACGCGTCGATAGATCGTGAACTCCACATGAAAGAATTCTGGGGAAAAGTGAAGGTAGAAAGTTGAAAACTCCAAAGCTCAGATTGTTGAAGCAAATCACGACTAGTGATTTGAAAGGGACATGCGTCCATAGATCGTAAGGATCTGAAGCGTGCTCCAGAGAGAAGGAAGGAAATGTGGTAGGTCTGATCCGTCGATCAAGAGGTTTCACCCGAGATTGCAAGATCAACGGTCGCGTTGAATTGTGGGAACAGAAAGTGCTCAAGCTTTAAAAAGTTTAGAGTGGGCTGCAATTGAAACCACAGTATCTCCAAAAGGATGTGTGGCGACTGGTAGTGAATTGCAGGGAGAAAAGAGGGTTGATCCAAAACCACTTTTGGTCTCCCCTCAATCACATGTGTACGTGAGTTGATAGCCCGAGGTCACATCCAGGAAGGGGCTAATGGAAAAGTTGCTAGCGCCTGAAACACGATAGTTTAGTAGTGCGAAGGGGGAGGTTGCGGGCACCATAGAACCTGCACCAAAAGATGAAAGGGCAGGTGTTCAACTACAGAGTGAGACCATCAAGATTTCAGAGAGCCGATTTGGCTCTCATAATCAAAGATCTTTGATTGGGAGAGCCCGAAGGAGAGTAGGGGGGTTGCATCATAAACGCTTCCTCTATGACACCAATTGCCTCATGTATTTGGCACCCTTCAAGGAACCCAAGCTTCTCTGGAGAGACCTTCTTAGAGAGGGTTTCTTTGATCATTCTAGAAATTGTTTTGGGGATAATATTATAGATATTGTTCGAGAGTGAGATAGGTCAGAAGCTCTCAAAACTTGATGGGTTGTCCATATTTTTGATAATGGCACATAAAAGTAGTGTTCAAGGAATCTAGAACTTTCCATGTAAGTTGAATTTTCTCCACTACCCTGCATAAATATCCTTAAATGAACTTGTAAAAAGTGATAAAGAATTATATGGTTATCCCATTTGCGCCACTACTCTTGTCCTTCTGAAAGCTATGAAGGGTTCTGATAAATTCATCTTTCCCTACCTCTGCCATGAGCCACTAATTATATTATGGATCAATGAATCTAGTAAAGTAATAAAAAATTCTAAGTATGACATCAATTGTGGCAATGTCTCCAAATTTTTCATCCCATGACCCATCTCCTCTCTCTATTTTTTTGATAGAATTGGAACTTTTCTTACAATTTTCATATCGGTGAAATAATTTTTTGTTTTCATCCTTAACTTCTAGCCATATAGATCTACTTCTTAAGCAACATTCCTTTTCTTTGTCTATCAATAAATCCTTTCTCTTATTTTCCAATTGGAAGATTTGCTCCTTCTATGCATATGGAAGAAATCCAAATCCTTCAAAAGGGAGACTAGAAGTGATGGCATCCTCTACCTCCCTAAGGAGCTTTTAATATTTTTCCCATTTATCTTTAGACCATTTAATAGCCAATTGTTTAGTTTTTCTTGGGTTTTTTTAGAATTGTATAGTTGCAAAATCCTTAAACGAGTTGTGTATGGGACCTAAGAATTCTTGAGAAATTGGACGAAAAGATTAGTTTTTATCCATTCCGGGTTTAATTTGAATGGAGTAGGGAGTTTTCCAATAATAGGGGCCACTTCTAGTACAATTAGGTTGTGGTCAAAGTCCCCTCCTATTGATCATCCAAGACATCTTTCAAAACTAGGAATTTGTAAGTCATTTGCCTATCTGGGCATCACATGTCCTTCGATTAGTCCAAGTGGAAGTAAGCTTAGATGGCTCAATATCAAGTAGCCTAAGATGCTCAAAGCATCTCGTTGAGCCATAGCCCCTAAATCTCATAGGATCCAAGGGTAAAATTTATATCTCCTCCTATTATTATTTTCCCTTATTGAAACCAAGACTTAGAAAAGAGGCATTCCCAGTATTTCTATCGATCAACATAGGGCCCATAGAATAGATATTAAGGAAAATGAATTATTTACCCTGGTCGATAGAAGCAAGGGACACAACAAGTCCTCAGTCAAATGCCCATGGGTTAGAGAGGAAAAAAATACAATTCTTCCATCCTATAACCAAATCTGCACGTGAGCGGCTTATGGTATCTACAAAGCTAAATTACCAACCTTTAAACATCTTAGAAAGGTCTTGAACCATAGTTCTTGTGTTTGACATGATCTCTTTTAAGAGAATGACATATGGATTGTGTGTTAACTAGCCTCCTAAGGGCCAATGTTTTTGGAGGGATGGGCGATTCTTCTACACTTTAGGGAGAAGAGGATCATTTTGAACCTACTTTAGGGGTAGATGCTCTAAGTGCCCCAAGAAGAAATTGTTGTCTTCCAAAATTAACCTTTAGATTTGCTTTCCTTTTAGCTATGGAAAAGTAAAATTTCTTACTTGTCTATCTAGGTTTATGGTTTTTGACTTCCAAGTGTCCAACGCAACCTTAGAAAATTCATTGTAGATCCCTGAATCCTTGTGACAAGGTCTGAAGTTATATTTTGTGCCTGAGGAGGCGGAGTCTTCTAAGGAGACCTTAACTAGTGGTGAGGCCTCAAGGAGGGGTGGGGTGCCAATGAGTCCACTAGTACCTGCGAGCTATTCGAGACTAGAAGACTGCAGGAACCCTAGCTCATCATTGGATTCTACTAACAAGAGGTTGTGGCTAGTAACTAGAACCTCATGAAGTGAAGGATGTGGCTTTTAGCCAACACAACCCTAGACAACAAYGAGGGATCACGAGTGGATTCCTTCAACAAGAAATCTCTGATSCATGGGCTTTTCGACAAACCTTCAAAATGTASTGGCTAGTGTAAAAACCCTAGCCCCYAGACTTGCCTTCAAAATTCTGCGCATRGTSACCAAAAACCTAGCAGTAGACCTATTCATACCAGATTTGGTTTTTCYTACTCAACTAGTTGAAAACTTCCCTTCACTGCWCGGATATATATCATCGTTGGAAGTTTTACTATGATTCCATTAATGCAGATTGACCCGACCAGAATCGGCTCATAATTCAGGAGACGTTATCACCATAAGTGGAGATATACGTGTCACAATAATCAGGAATAACTCAGGAAATGACAGGTCCGCAAAAATGACGGCTAGGATAAAAACCCTAGCCGCAGACTTCATTTCGCTTTGCAGACAAAATCATTTCAGAACTCGTTATGGCGATTAGCCTCGAATCAACTCTCTGGAAAATATACCCACCATATTTCAGGCTCAGAGCATGATAATGTCGAGCTATTTCAAATATCTCCCACAATCTCCTTCAAGCTATTTTAGATCTCTCCCGCCATCCTCAAGATTTTTTGGATGTAAACGTTTCGGAATAAACAATAATTGTTCAATTCAAAATAAGTTATGGCCCGTCAATTTTGATCCGTAATAGAGACCAATAAATTATATCTGATTTCCATTCCCTTGTTGTGCAAAAAATGCAGTTAATTCAAGTTCAAATGAATTGGAACTTGTAAATCTTATAGATATGATATATAAAGTTTTTTGAGAGTTATTAATAAAGTTATAAAATTATTGATGTTTTCATAATGTGTTTTATATTAATAATTATAAATTTATATAATTTTAATTGGATATTTTTGGTTTTGTTATTAAAGTGAGTGGTGAAGATGTAAATATTATTTTTACAACTTTCACCTCTATATGTACACTTTCACATGGAGAGGATGTACACCTCTATATGCACACTTTCACATGGGGAGGATGTACTTTTCCACTCTGGTAGCCCCCACCTCCATGAGAGTCACGTTCATAAAGGTAGAAATATAATTATGTCTTTGATATTACATATTTTAATCATATTTAATTGTACAATACAACTAAACTTTATGCTTTGTATCAACTGTAGACGGCAAATTGGATGGCCCGCATTAGACAGAGTTTCATCAATTATTGACTTCCTTCCAACCACACTATAAATTGAGTTCGCCTAAATTTATTAGTGTGGTGAGAGTTTGAAAGAATGGCTCTAGTTTATGAAAGTGCTCACAGGAGCCTTCCCAATCGGGGTAAGTCTTTTCTTACGGTCCTGAGCGTTCAAGAACTCACGAAGAAGCAGAACGAAAAAATACCAGAAAGGTATATCAGAAGAGACGAAGAAGAACCAAGACCAACTTCAAAATTTGATCGTCAGCTCGACATCCCCATCATTGGCATGGCCAAGCTTTCACAAGGATTGAAAAGCGAAGAAGAGATTAAAAAGATTGCAAAGGCTTGTGAAGAATGGAGCTTCTTCCAGGTATCATTTGAGCAATTCCTGCTTTCTTGGTATTATGAACTGTTTCGGAAGAAATAAATGAATATATTGTGTGGGCGTTTTGTAGGTTGTGAATCACGGTATCCCAAACTCCTTAATAGATGGTATTAAAAGAGTTGGAAAGGAGTTCTTCCAGCTCCCTTTGGAAGAGAAACAAAAGTATGCAGTAAAGCCAGGAGATCTTGAAGGCTATGGACAGAGATTTGTCGTGTCTGAAGAGCAAAAGCTGGATTGGGGTGACTTGCTGGGTTTGACAACGTCTCCTTCCGAGTGTAAAGATTTGAATGTGTGGCCACTTCAACCTACTGATTTCAGGTGCACTTCAAACATATATTTTCATGGTGGGAAATGCTAAATGTTATATAACACAAAATCGATACATGATCTTTTTGGGTGTCATATAATCAATAGTGATTGATCTTCATCTTAAGAAATGTGTTACTATTTTGAAATTCGCTACATAATCTTTTCCAATGTAATATATTTTAGTGATAGTTATTGATATTAAGGAATATCTAAATATTTTGATGATTACAAAATTCGGTGAAATATCAATAATTCAGGTTGATTTATTTTTAATATTATTAATATGTGGTTAAAAAAAATTAATGATCTTTATATTCTATGTTTTATTTGAATTTATAATTAAAAAAAGTGTTTATATATATATATATATATATATATATATATATATATATATATATATATATATATATATATATATATATACTTTTTCTAAAATAAATTCTATTTTATTTAAGCAAGAAAATAAGGAGTGCATAATAACATAAAGGTATTTCTTTCATCTTTGAAGGAGCAAAAACTGAAGATTGATAGGTGGTTCAAAATTTGTTGTGGTTGTAATTAGCAATAAGAGAAAACTACAATAGTTCTAGTATAATTTACAAAATGTCTAATATTAATTAGATATTTAGGGCGTCTTCATAAGTCCTAAAACATGTCAACCAAACTCTTAAATTATGGTTGTGGAAAATCTAGAGTTTCATTTAGAAAATAGATAAGATTCTAAATCCAAGGTTCATGAAAATAGGTGGAAATGTTTTTATGTTGGAACTTCTTGATCTCTCAAAAGCTTTTCTACAAGTTGAGGCCATCCTTGGATAACCCATGAGCTTCCTTGTTTTCCTTATATATATGATCAAATTTGATGCAAGTAAATGTGGATTGAAGATGTTTTACGTCATAAAAAAAGGGGTTGTAATAAAAAGTTCCTCGATTGAACTTTGATTCCTTTTACCTTATCCATGAGTCAAGTCAATTTTAGGGTTGTAAACCCACTTTGATTATTTTTTTAAGGGTTAGTGCCAGCTTTGAAAGTGAGGGAATGGTTTTGTATGAGAAATATTTTTCCCCTTGCTCCTCCTCTGAGTGGGGCTCCCTTGGAAGATCCATCGAAGAAGGCCCATGGAGTATGAGTTTCAATGATCATAACAATACTTTGTGCTCTCTCGTGGACTAGTAAAACTTGAGGGAAATATATTAAGGTGTTCAAACTTTGTGAAACATACTTCAAAGGTAGGGTTTCCTTGTCAATGGATTGTCAAATAATTCAAAGGACAAATGATCCAGGTGGATATCGATGGCCACCCACCTCTTACAACTAGCTCAAAATAGTTTTCTGACAATTTTGACAATTTACTATTTTTAGCAGTTTTAACTTCTGGGGCCATTTTGAGGGTCTAAATGAAGGTTTTTTAGGATAGAGATTCTCAATGATAGAAAAAATCATATTTAAGCCCCCAAAATGAATATCCTCGACAATACCTTTCCAACGGGCTATCATACGCCTAAAACAAAGATCTTATGCAAAAGTTACAACCCCGAGAAGTTGATGTACTAACTTACCCAAATGGGGTCCACATGACTTTTGGCGCTTCATCTCCTAGGGTTAGGTTTTTGGATGTCTGGGGTTTTTGTCATTCCTGTTTATTGTAAAACAACCTTCAAATCCTCATTATAATCATCTTCTTTCGAATAAATGTAGTCGTCACATCTCTTCTCAGAGATAAGCTGCCACCATTCCAGCAAGCTTGTTTTCACTGCATTTTACAGTTTCATCTTATTTTCTTATTGAATAGAAAACCAGTTTTATTGTATCTCAATTATTTTGTGTTAAGCACTTGTTAATAAATTGTAGTCATTTCGTTCTTCTCATAAAATCCGGATCAGTGGTATCAGAGTGGTCTGCTCCTTGTTGTCTTAATGCATGTTCCCAACGAGGTCGGAGTACAAAGAGTTGGGTCTCGAGCTTGTTTCTCTTGAGGAAAAAAGCTCTCACTCACCCAAACAACCTCTCATGGAAGGAGAAAACAAAGATGACGGGACAAGAGATCCTTTCAAACTATTGATTGAGGAAGCCCTCATGCAACAAAGGAACGAGATCATGGATAGTTTCGCGCAAATCCTTCGACGGCTACCAATAGGTGGCAGATCTTCTTCGAGCAAAGGCGCCACCCCCTTCAAGGTACAAATAAACTTCGATATTCTTATATTTGAAGGTCAGATAGACGAATATGTTGTAGACAAGTGGTTGAATCTACTAGAAGGGTATTTTTCTGTCCATAAATTTTCAGATAGAGAAAATATTACTTTTGTGCTCCTCAAAGTCATTCCCCACGTCAAAGATTGGTAGGAAACTTTCTGTGACCAAAAGGAAACAGAGGGACCCTCACTATTTATAGTCACAGCCACTTGGGATCCCTTTAGGGATGTTATTAAGGAACAATACTACCCTGTCAGAAGTTATGACGACTTGTATACCAAATGGACCACATTGCCGCAAGAAAGAGACCAAGCAGTGCCAGATTTCATGAATATCTTTCATACCTTGCGCACCAAGCTGGGTATCAAATATTCAGAGCGACATGTGGTGCTCAAGTATCGCGACGCTCTGCATATATACATCTAGACCGAAATGGAATTTTTGGACATCTCATCTCTGGGCACGGCCTACCGACATGTCTTCAAAATCGAGCAGAAGCTTAAACAAAAGACGTGACAATTTGGGCCTGGGAACCCCTCACCAAAGTACTATAGTCGAGTTTGGGTTTATAGCCCCCCATTGGGTTTGATGACTAGAGGATTTCATTCTCTTATTCATTGATGTATACATTGCACTTCCTAAGATAGTTAGAGTGAGAGGTATAGAGTGTTGCATATTCTTCATTTAGGCCTAAGTCTCTCCAAGAAAGCCATTGTTTATATTTGGAATTCAAAGCTTTCCCTACTACGATTGGATGAATAGTAAAAAATCCTTTTGATATAAGATCAAGGATGGGAGATATGGGTAGCTACGTCTGGTCTTTACTTCCCACCTAGGGTTCAATACCAAGCTAGACCTTCTCTTCTTTTCCAATACTCCATATTAATGAATTTCGAATTAGGGGGAAAATCGCAACAGTGGCTCTCTAGATGACGGAAGACGATGAAGTTTTCTTATTTGGGGTGTGAATCCAGTCTTTAATAGAGAGATGGATGATACAATTTTCATTCATAACTTGTTCCCATAAACCATTAAGCCTCTAAACAAATCCCCATGATAAGCATAAAACTTTCTGTGTAAAGCCCTAGATATTGAGTTGTTGTATTTTTATTGTTATATTAGCATTGTCGAGAAGACCTTTTAATTGTAATTGGACCCTTGGTCTCTTATATATATAATAAGGACACCTAGTTTAAGAGCATTTGATCTTTCCTTGTGCATTACATACATTATAAAAAGAGGTTTCCCCCTCAAAGTGGGTTATTCATTGGTTATTTTTTAGAGTTTGTTTCATAAAATTTGGCATGAGAGCATATGATCCTAGGGTTTCTCTCCTTCAATCGATACATATTTTCATTTTCTCTATAATGTTTTATTTGGGACACTTTAGATAGTGAAATTTATAGTATATTGAGACTTTATCGAAGTATGTTTGTTAAGAATTTCAGTGTAATGTTCCTGACTTGGCTAGTCTAGGAAACATTGCTAATGGGAGTGTAGGATCAAAGGTTTACAACATATAAATGATCATACAAATAATAAACGTGACAAAGGACTGAAAAGTTTGTATTATGATATCTCTATGGATTACAAAATGGTCAAATGTGGCTGAATAAACTGACAATACTCGACTAGATCAACAGACAAAGGATCTTAGCCGGAATACAAATAAGCAATTGTGGTTGAATAAAATAACAACACTTGGCTAGATCAAAAGAAAAAAGAATCTTAGCCGGAATACAAATAATCAACTAAAAGATAATACCCGGAATATGGGAGCACTGCGGAATCAATGAAGAATGATGGAAGACCTGGATGATCTTCCTGGTGACTAGGGTGTGTCTTTCAACACCGAAATCAACCAACTGGTGTCTTCCTCCCGGAATACACTGAACTATCTCTCCTAAGATGCGCCTCTTCTCCTCAATGACAAGTCATAATCTGCATAATCATGAATTAGGTCGCTGACCCTTCCTTTATAGCTTCCCAAAACCCTAAATCATGCTGAAACCCTAATTCACTGTTGACTTCCAAAACCCTAAATCACTGGTGAAACCCTAATTCACTGTTGACTTATATTTTTAGCTCATAATGACTTAAAAGCACTTTTAACCCTTTTTAGCTCAATGTCACTTTCCAAATATAACACCTGTGACTAGAGTGACCTCTAGTAACCCTGTTTACCCCTCTTTGGCCCTGGATATAGTCTAAAGGGGCGGTTTAGACCATTAATCTTCCTCTTTGGAGCTCCTATTTGGAAAGGGTCATTACAGTCCTCCCTTCCCGAAATTGCTTGTCCTCAAGCAATACCAGTCCAGGGTGCTGCAACACCTACTCACTCTCCCAAGTAGCGTCCTCTACTGGAAGCCCTCTCCATCTGATCAAACACTCTATGATGACCCTGCTCCTTAGTTTATGCTCC
This sequence comes from Picea engelmannii, assembly GCA_009831015.1. Taxonomy (NCBI): domain Eukaryota; kingdom Viridiplantae; phylum Streptophyta; class Pinopsida; order Pinales; family Pinaceae; genus Picea; species Picea engelmannii. The sequence continues at coordinate 27,039 of ML795305.1, forward strand.
CAGAACTCCAAAACCTCCTCCAGAACTAACTCTAACTATCCCTCCTCATCCAAACGAGGAAGCTCCTCTGATGTGCTAATGAATTTTCCCACTTCCTTTTTGAGGCAAGACACGTGGAACACATTATGAATCTTGCTCCCCTCTGTAAGCTCTATCCCGTAAGCAACCTTGCCTACTCGGCGCATGATCCTGTAAGGACCATAAAATATGGGTTTGAGCTTCTCGGCCTCACTCTTCTTCAGAGATGACTGTCTGTAGGGTTGGAGTCTCAAGAAAACCAAATCTCCAACCTCAAAGATGCGCTCTATCCTGTGCCTGTCCGCACTTATCTTCTGTTGGTTTTGCGTCGTCTGTAGGTTCTCTTTCAACAAATTGAGGATCTTCTGACTCTCCATGATCCAGTCCTTGGCCTTGGGAGCTCTGCTCTCCCCGAAGACCAAGTCTACCAAAGTGGGAGCATCATATCCGTACAATGCTCGGAAGGGTGTCATACCAATGGACATGTGGAAGGTGGTGTTGTAGCAATGTTCTCCTAAATGTAACCACTTTACCCACGCTCTTTGTTATCCTCCTACATAGTTCCTCAAATACCCTTCAACCCACTTGTTGATAATCTCGGTCTGCCCATCTATCTAAGGGTGATAGTTGGTGTTAGGTGTCAACTCTATCCCCACCAACTGAAACAACTCTCTCCAAAATGTCCCTATGTACCGACTGTCCCTGTCACTGACGATGTTCTTTGGAAACCCATGAAGTCTGAAGACCTCACTGAAGAAAAGATCGGCTACCTGAACTGCATTGTACTTTGTCGGTATGGCGTAGAAGTGAGAAAACTTGGTCATTCTGTCGACCACTACATAGATACAGTCCTTACCCTGGATCTTGGGTAGACTTGTGATGAAGTCCATAGATATACTCTCCCATTTCTGCTCTGGAATGGGGAGTGGCTGAAGTATCCCTACTGGAAGAGCATGCTCTGAATTGTTCTGCTAGCAAGTCACACACTCACTGACGTGTCTCATAACGTCTTGTTTGAGGCCCTTCCATGAGAACCTCTCTTTGATCTGTCTGTAGGTTTTGAAGAACCCCTGATGGCCTGTTAGAGGTGAATCATGAACTACGGCGAGGATCTTCTTCTTAAGCCATGAATCTAACACCAAGTAGACTCTATCCTTGTAAAATATGACATATTCAATGACCCTATACTGATCATAGTGTATTTTCCCATCCATCACCTCACAAGCGAACTTGTTCTTGGAATATTCCACTAACAAGTGGGATTTCCAATCTGCTGAAATATCCATCAAAGAACATGCCGCAGGTCTCCTCGATAGTGCATCGGCCACAATGATCTTCTTCCCCTTGAAATACTCTATGCCAAAGTCGAATGTCTGTACCTTCGTCACCCATTTTTGTTGGCGCTCACTGAGGTCCTTCTGCTCAAGGAAATACTTCAAACTATTGTGATTGGTTTTAACCATGAATTTGCTGCACACCAAATATTGTCTGAACTTGGTCAAGGAATGCATGATTTCCAACATTTCCTTGTCATAAATGGAGTACAACCTCTCGGGTTGACTAAGATTCCGTGTCTCGAATACAATGGGGTGTCCTCCCTGCATCAAAACTGCACCGATCCCTTCGTCGGATGCGTCGCACTCTAGTACAAATGGCAAGGTGAAGTCTGGTATTTCCAACATTGGACAAGTGTCCATGAATTCCTTCATGTGATCAAAGGATTCCTATGATTTATCAGTCCATATGAAGGCCCCATGCTTGGTAAGATCTATCAGCGGTGCTCCAAGCTGAGAAAAACCCTGGATGAACCGCCTGTAATAGCTACACAGCTCGAAGAAGATCTTCAATTCTGTCACGTTCTTGGGCATCGGCCAATCCAGAATGGCCCTAATCTTCTCTTGGTGCACCTGTACCCCATGTGCACCGATGATGTGGCCTAAGTAAAGCAGCCCTGTCATACCGAACTTGCACTTGGACTCTTTGGCATATAATGACCGTGCCTCCATGATGCTCAATACCTCATCCAGGTGCCTCATATGCTCTTTCCATGACCGACTATAGATCAATATGTCATCGAAGAAAACCAAGACTGATTTCCTTAACTAATCCTTGAATATATGGTTCATGTAAGACTGGAATGTAGCGGGTGCATTGGTTAGCCCAAATGGCATAACCAGGAACTCGAAGTGTCCAAAATGACATTGAAATTTTGTCTTCTCTATGTCCTGCTCTCGGATGTTGATTTGATGATATCCAGAGCGTAGATCTATTTTTGAGAAGAAAACTGCCCCATGCAGTTCATCCATCAACTAGTAAATGCGTGGGATAGGGTACCAGTTCTTGATGGTTTTCTTGCTCAAGGCTTGGTAATCAATGCACATCCTCATGGTGCCATCCTTCTTCAGAACTAAGATAACTCAAGAAGCAAATGGGTTGTTTCTCGGTCTGATGTGTCCCATCACCAACAATTCCTTGATTGCCTTCTCTATCTCATCCTTGAACCTCCTAGGATGACGATAGGGGGGGGGGGTGATCATAGGTTTGGCCTCCTCCTCCAACTCAATGGTGTGCTCAAACCCCCTGTCAGGTGGTCTCCCTGGTGGAATTGCCTCAAAGACCCGCTGATGTCGTCCCAATAAATTCTTGATCTCTGTATGGTATTGTTGTTGACCTTCTGAATCCTTCTGAGTAGTGATCAAGCATTCTACGACATATGCTACCTCCCCATGTCTAAATATTCTCTTCATCCTCTTGGCTGAAACTGTCCTGGGTGCTCTTGTCGACATACCTCTTAGAACAACCGTCTTCCCATCCTGATCTCTGAATCCCATTTCCAAGGTTCGGTAGTTGGTAGTGATTTTTCCCAAGGTATTCATCCACTGAACTCCTAACACCACATCTATGTCAGATAGGTCAACCACATAAAATGTGTCTCTCACTGTGTAGTTGCCTAACTTCATCTCTAAGTTTGGAATTTTGTCTAGACACTCCACTGTGTGGCCATCTACTACCGCAACATCAAACCCCTCAAACCCCTCTATCTGAAGTGCCCATCTCGATACTAGTGAAGTGTCGATGAAGTTGTGGGTGGCCCCACCATCTATCAGGGCGATTGCCCGTTGCCCCTGAATAATCCCTCTGATACGGAGGGTATCATACCTGGGAACACCAGAAAGGGTTTCTATGACACCTCCCTTTGCTGGATTCCTCTTGTTATCCTGTTCTAGCGGTTGTGGGACTACTAGAGGATGGGCTCCTGCCGGTGTCGGTGGTCTACGGGGAGGCTTCTCCTCTGCTGGTACTGACTCCTCCTCTGAACTAGTGGATCCACTGTCCTACTCCTCCTCCTTACTGCCCACACTGTCTGCTACTACCTCAATATAATGAATCTCTCCCTTGCCCATGCACCTATGGCCTGGGACCCAAGGATCTTTGCAGTTGAAGAAAATATTTTTCTTCATAAGATCTCACCTAGTCTCATCATCCAACTTCTCCTTTCCCTTCCATTCTCTCTGGAATGGTTTCCTGTCTCAATCCCTCTGGGGCACAAATGGTTTGGAGAAATTTTTAGTCTTTGGCATTGAGTCTACCAGATCTCGAGTGCGAAGGATGGCATCCTGCAAAGTGGGAGGCTTGTATGCCTTCACCCATCCTTTCAAAGGCTCTGTGAGTCCTTCTGTGAATAGCATGATCATCCTGGGCTCTGATATATCTGTCACTACCACGGATACCAACTAAAACTTTCTGATGAACGCCTCTGCTGTGCCAGTTTGTCTCAACTAGGCTAGATCCCTGAAGTGTATCTCGGGATCTTTCCTGTCAAACCTATCCATGAGCCTATCTATAAACTCCCTATAGGAGATGATGCGACTGTGACCCAATGTCACCAGTCCATGGTACCACCACTCGTGTGCCTCACCCTCCAAGTGTAAGGTCGCAAAAATGATGGCCTCTGTCTCAGTCATCTGGTTGAGCTTGTAATATGTGTCTAGCTTCTGTACCCAAGCTCTGGCAGTGTATTTGGACGATCTGTTGAAAGAAGGGATGGTGAGTTTCCCAACTTTTCGGATGAAATCGAGGTTATGCCCTTGTTGTTGTTGTGGTCCTCCTCTCTACGGCTCTCTGGGGAGATTCTTGAGTCTGAGTCCACAGTACTCTACTAAGGTCATGTCCTGATGGAAGTCACGACCCAATGTTGCATACTCCCTCATATACTCTGTAATGTTGTTAGCATGAGTGGGTGGCCTCTGTGGTATCGGTGGCAGTGTTGCTACCAGGGGTGCCCTAGGGAAAATGGGAAACAAGGGTCTGGGAATCCTACTCGCAGAGGTGTATGTGCGAGAGGGTGACTGGGGTCTACTGCCTGCTCCCGAATTCCCCTGTGCTGCATGCGGGACTTGTGTATCTGGGGTGCCCACTCTAGCCAATCTATCAACCACCTATGCCAAGGACTGAGACATGGTCCGTTGACTTGCTAACATATCGTTGATAACCTGGATGAAATCTGCCTCTGGATCTACGGGGGCCTTGCCACTGCCCTCTGGTCGCTCATATCTGTCTCCTAGTATCCTCTCAGCCTCATGCTTAGCCTAATGCTCTTCCCTTCTCTCTGCTTCTCTGTGTGCCTCTTCCTCTTCCTCGGAGCTAGGAGGAAAAGGGGGAAAATCAGGCCTATGCCTTCTTTCCTGATGCCTATTGTAAGTGACATATTCGTCACCTACGTGTTCACGACCCTCTGGGTCTTTTGCTGCACTCATTGTCTTTAGTCACACTCTAGTAGGACTAAAGCTCTGATACCATTGTAATGTTCTTGACTTGGCTAGTCTAGGAAATGTTGCTAATGGGAGTGTAGGATCAAAGGTTTATAGCATATAAATGATCATACAAATAATAAACGTGACAAAGGACTTCAAATTTTGTATTATGATATCTCTGTGGATTACAAAATGGTCAAATGCGGCTGAATAAACTGACAATACTCGACTAGATCAATAGACAAAGGATCTTAGCTAGAATACAAATAAGCAACTGTGGCTGAATAAAATAACAACACTCGGCTAGATAAAAATACAAAATGATCTTAGCCGGAATACAAATAAGAAACTAAAAGATAATACCGAGAATATGGGAGCACTGCGGAATCAATGAAGAATGATGGAAGACCTGGATGATCTTCCCGGTGACTAGGGTGTGTCTTTCAACACCGAAATCAGCCAACTGGTGTCTTCCTCCTCGAATACATTGAACTATCTCTCCTGATATGTGCCTCTTCTCCTCAATGACAAGTCATAATCTGCATAATCATGAATTAGGTCGTTGACCCTTCCTTTATAGCTTTCCAAAACCCTAAATCATGTTGAAACCCTAATTCATTGTTGACTTCCAAAACCCTAAATCACTGCTGAAACCCTAATTCACTGTTGACTTCTATTTTTAGCTCATAATGACTTAAAAGTGATTTTAACCCTTTTTAGCTCAATGTCACTTTCCGAATATAACACCTGTGACTGGAGTGACCTCTAGTAACCCTATTTACCCCTCTTTGGACCTGGCTATAGTCTAAAGGAGCGGTTTAGACCATTAAGCCTCCTCTCTAGAGCTCCTATTTGGAAAGGGACATTACATTCAGGTACTGGTTCATTATAATTTTTTTAGTTACATCACGTGGAAGTTAGGCTCTGTAACTAGTCCTGAAATCAGTTTCAAACAAGTCAACTTTGAAATTTTTCTAAAAAAAAATTTCAGCAAGGTTTTAGACTATAAAATTTTTAGGATATTGAGGAAACATATAGAAGTAATTTATGTAAAACTTTTAGTACTAGTTCATTATAATTTCTAATATATCGCATGTTTAATTTAGACTTTGTGACTAGTCCTGAATCTGTTTTGAACAAGTTATCTTGGAATTTTCTCTATAACTTCTTTTATGAAAGGTTTTAGACTTTGAAATTTTTAGAATCCCGAGGAAATATAGGTAATAAGTTGTGGTAATTTTAAAATGTTTTCAATCGCTTTATTTTATGAGATAAAGGATGTGGAAATTAGGGTTATTTGATTATTCCTAAGACTAAGTTCTCAAACACGTGTTATTTGTAGAAGTGTCATATCTGAATTTTGGAAAGTCCAAATTGATTTCCACTAGTTTATGTAGAAAGAATAAATACCATAGTATTTCAGGTAAAAGAATCAGAATTATATCTAAAATTTTGAACAATTTTCATTCCATTCAAGTTATCTATCGGGAAAGGGTTGCGAATCAACAAGGTTTGGGAAAGTAACCATAACTTTTAGTTGGCACACCAAATTTTGATTAGACCTATGGAATTGAAGAGAAGAAAGATCAAAGTACTACAAACCAAAATTTTAGACTCGAAAGGACTGAAATTGTATAGTTACATATGGACAAAAGATGAATAGCAAGACAATCTCAAAATTAGGGTTTCAGAGGTATGCAACTCACAATTAGCTAAACTTGTGACTTAACTCTCTGTTTTTTCGTGATTCAAAATTTGTGCTAAAGATAAAAAATAAGAGTATTATTATTTTTTTCCCACATTGCTCCAAAGGGCACTCCAAAAATTAATTCGTCAGCGAAACCTCCAGAAAGATCAACCATGAATCAGGAAGAAAGAGAAGAGATTTTTCACAAGTTATCCAAATTGGAGAATAAATTTAATGAATTGAGTATTAAGTCAATAAAAGGTAATGATTTGATGGAAAATGAGATTGACGAAAATAGGGAACATATGGAAAAGTATATGGATTAAAATAGGGTACAATGGAATAGGTGGAGAAGAAGATGGATATAAATATGGAAGAATTGAAAATTTCCACATCAACCATCTTGTTACGTACCCTATATGAGATATTTTCTCAAGCATACATCAGGACCCAAGGAAATAATGTAAGTGTGGAGGAAATAAATATTGAGCCCCAAAATCATGATTATTCATCACCTTCAAATCTACATCATTGGGGGTTCCACTCGACACCAAGGAACTACTTAATTCCCAAGATCAATATAAAGAAGTTTGATCGTAAAGATCCTATAACATGAATATTCCAGATGGAGCAATTGTTTGATCTACACCAAGTGTCAACCTTACAAAAGGTAGTTATTACATCCTTGTATCTATAAAATGATCAATTTGTTTGGTAACAATGACTTTGCGAAATAAAAAAAAGATTATATTATCTCTTGGTACATTTTTACAGATGAATTGATACCACATTATGGGGATATTAAGAGAAATGAATTATTTATTCAATTGATAAATCTTCGACAAAGAGGTCCAATTATAGATCACATTCAACAATTTCAAAAACTGAGTATCCAGGTAAAGAAAATTCCAAATGATAATTTGATAGATCTCTTTATAGGCACTTTAAAATAGAACATTCAACATGAGGTGCATCTCTTCGAACCTAAATCCCAACAATATGCTTTCAATATGTCAAGGAAAGTGGAACGTAAAAACCTGGCTACTAAAAGAGTCATCTCTAACAACTATAGAGAGCACCATGCTCCCTTTCCTAACCTTACTCAACCTATAAGCTTGACACCTCAACAAATAGATAAAATAATATAAAAGGGACTATGTTTCAATTGTGATAGCAGGTATTGTAAGGGGCATAAATGTGGTGAGAATACATTATTCTACATATGTTGTGAAGAAGAAGAATATGAAGAATTGGAACCATCTCAAGATATAGAACTACAAGAGACTACTCCAGCCATATATTTTCACGCATTAGCCACATCAATACTCCACAAACCCTCAAGATATAAGTATATTTCAAAAAGAAAAAAGGTAACAATGTTGATTGATTTTGGTTGTACCCATAACTTCATTAATTGCAAATTAGTGAAAATTCTCAATTTCTTTGTATTTCCAACACAATAGTTTCAAGTAATGAGTGTATATGAAGGTGCCAAAAGTTGTTCAAGGAAGTGATATAGTATTAATCTCAATACGGGGGAGTATTTATTGGATAGTCCCATGATCACAATCCAAATGTGTGGTGTTGATGTTGTATTAGAAGTCTAATGGTTACAATCATTGGGAACAATGGATTTTAATATTCAAGAAATTTTCATGAGATTCTCCTAAGAAGGAAGGGAAAATGAACTCAAAGGTATCCAAGGGAATTCCTCTAAAGTGATAATGTATAACAACATGACAAAATAACTCAAAAAGGGACATCATGGTGTGCTTGCACAATTTTGATCATTAGATGTTCAAACATCTAGACCTTCTATTCCAATGAATCTCCAAAAATTTATCGACAATCATTCTAAGGTATTTTAAGAGATTATTAAGGTTCATACACCTACTTGAGATCATGATGATTCTATTAATTTGCAACTAGGATGTGTAACACCTAGAATTAGGCATTATAGGTACCCATATGCATAAGAGAGTGAGATTGAGAATATAATTTAAGAAATGTTAGAGGCATGAATCATTCAACCTAACCAAAGTGCCTTCTCTTCACTAGTGGTGATGGTTATAAAAAAGTATGGTTCATGGCATATGTGTCCATATTATAGAAAACTCAACAAAATGACTATTAAAGATAAGTGTCATATTCCTTTCATTGATGAAATTGCAAACAGAAATTGATTTTACTAAGTTGGATCTTTGCCTGATACATCATCAAATAAGAATGAGGAAAGAATACATTCCCAAAACATATTTTATAACACATGAAGGTCATTATGAGTTTTTGGTGATTCTGTTCAATGGCCTTACTAATACACCTTCAACATTTCAAAAATTGATTAATTCTGATTTCAAACCCTTACTCAGGAAACATTTTTTAGTATTTTTTGATGGTATACTAATCTACAAAAAATCATGGGAATAACATGTACAACATGTTGACATGGTGTTAAAATTATTGGAAGAGAAAAAACTAAATGCAAATCCTTACAAGTCTTCCTTTTGGGTTCAAAAAGTAGAATATTTGGGTCATATTGTATCTCATGGTGTGAACGTGGGGCCTAACAAAATTAAAGTTAGAAGGCAATGTCCAATTCCAAAAAACTTCAAAAATATTTGAGGATTCTTAGGAATGATGGGATATTTCCACAAGTTTGTCAAGAATTATGGTTGAATATAAGCACATCTAACAAATTGATTAAAAAAGAGGGAATTTTCTTGCACTGAAGGACAAACCAAATATTTTGAAAAGATTAAGGAGGTTATGTGTACGACTCTTGTCTTGGTCACACATGACTTCAAAAAAACCTTTATCGTGGAATGTGATTCCTTAAGACATGTCATTGGTGTAGTTTTAATACAATAAGGGAGGTCCCTTGCCTTTGAGATTAGCCTATATTAAAGGAAAGAACCCACTCAAACCCATTTATGAAAAGTAAATGTTGGCCATATTACATGCAATTAAGAAATGACACCCTTACCTAATAGGAAGACACTTCAGGGTAAAAATAGATCATGATAGTTCGAAGTACTTTTTATAACAATGACTATCTTCAAAATAGAAAAAAAAAATTGGTCACAAAAATGTTAGGTTGTGACTTTGAAATTATCTACAAAAAAGGAAAACAAAATATGTTGGTAGATGCACTTTCAAGGGAAGAAGAAGAGGGATTATTGTGTTATGTCCATTCAACAATCTAATTGGGTGGAAGAAGAAAGGAAATAATGGAAGCAAGATCAAATGATATGCAAGATATTGTGGCTTAGCTACAAAATTGCAGTAGTTAGTCAATCATTGACAATTTCTACCCTTTCCACCCTCAGGAGCATCCTGAAAATCTATCTTTGTTCTATTTCTCGAGGATGCACCTCGAGAGGTTCTAGGCCTAGGCGTGCTTCGATGCTCTAGAGACTACACAAAGGATAAATAATGTTATAAGTTTTTTTCATCAATGAATTAATAGACATAAAAATTGATACTTTGTAATTTAACCTAAGAAAACTCACCGCATATGAAACTGTCAATCATGAGGGTGTTACCCTCCTCTGCAACCCCAATCTCTTTCCAATGCCACCTTGCATCAGTTATAAGGATCAAGTCAAGAAAATAAAACAAATATGAGTCAAAACAAATTCATGAAACATAAATAATTATCATCAATGCATTATCTCACCATGAATATATCATACATCAATGGAGATTCACTGGCAGATGGAGCACTAGGTTGTACAACCTGCTCCGAGACAACCTCTATTGTGGAAATCTCTGTCGATGGGGCCAAAAGTGGTGGTGGAGGTGGGTAGTAGATAGGTGGGTTGTGATGGACCCTCACAGGCTGTACGAGTGATTCAAAAAACCTATTCCTAGAGAAAAGAAACCCAGAAGCAATGCTTAGGTGCCCAAGGGGTGCAATACTACTATACCTAGAAAATATATCGATGACCTACCTAATGAATAAAACTGAACTATTAGTACCAAATAGTGAAATTCATAAACATAAAAACAAACAATTTGAGAATTATACGATATTTAACTTTACACATGATACCTATGACGCTGGTTACTTTTCCATTCAAGATGGACAATTCCCAACATCTCCTAGTTCCAAATCATATAGAAACAAGAGTATATAAAAAAAATTGAGGATGTCATAAAATAAATAAATGACTATGTTGAATCTATCAAATGTGATACATACTTGTGTGTACGGTATACCCAATGAACATGCTTCCTCTACTGTTGCATTAGTGGTGGGGCTAGGCACTGATGCATCCATAGGTGTAGAGGGTCTTCTACTGGGACGCGACAACTACAAAATAACATACAATAACATATCTATATAAATACACAAAATGCAAAATAAATATATAACGATGATGAACATAGAGAGGGTTAAGATATTAAACTCCTCCATGAAGCTATGTTGTCCACTGGGCTCTATAGGCACATAGCATGTATCCTTGTAGTTAGAGCATCTCTGAGGTTTAAATGGATGGCTAGTATGTCCATGTGCCCTTGCCTCACTTTACTCTCTTTTGCATGTTGATGCTCCAACTCCTCTATCAATGTCATTGGTAGGAACTTCCTTCTGAGATAGTGAAACATAGATACTTTGTTGCAATAGGCTACAAGTCAATGAGGAGATGGCTAGTTGTACTTGTTTCAAGTTATCTCCAATAAGAGGATGTTGGGTAGGGGGGTCAGGCCTTCGCCTAGGGGGACAAGGATCTAACTCATGGTTGTGCCTGACATACTCTCGGTTCTATGCAGACCCTCAACCCACCCCATGGAAGTCACCAATGTCAAAGTAGTTGACATCCTTACCCATAATAAACTCAACCCATAATTTTCTCAGAAAATATAAGGGCATCTCCTTGTTATTGAAGGGAGGTTTATCAAAAAGCATGTACCAACTATCCATCTAGTTTTGATTAATCTAGGGATGGATGCACCAATCAACAGAGATGTGTTTCCTAGTGAATTGTAGTTCTTGTCCATTTCTAGGATCCCTAAAACTAGACAATATTTGTTGTTTTGAAATGCTCAGTTATTTGAATTGGTTTTTGTCCAAACCAATGCTACAATACTCATACATATGTTCCCTATAATCTGAAATAGAGGTAAATTTCCCTTGGGAAATTGCAATGGACTGCATAATGATGTCCAAAAAAGTGGCCAAGGAGACTTTGGTAGGCTATCTATTCTCCCTTAATTGTTCCTAAAGGGTTCATAATATAACCAAACCCTCATCAATTTTATTGTTTACATTGTGTGGTGATGGTGGGTTGGGGTTTTGATCTTCTTGGTTTTCTTGTGAGCAGTTTAAATTGTCTTGGGGTTCCATTTTATTATATATTCTGCAATTTAAAATCCATGGCATGTAAATTAAGTTCATTTTTTATTTAAAATACAAAATTGATTTTTTTTTAAAATTTAGATTATTGGGAGAAAAATACTAAATTGGATTAAAACTAAGAAAAATGTAACATACCTGGACATAGTGGCCCCCTCCTCCCTTTCTTCCTCTTCTTTAGCTCCACTATATTTTCCCAATGAGAGAAGCACGAGCGCCATTTGTACACAATGGGCACAAATTGCGCTCGGGCCCTTAATACATTTTTATCAGTAAGACAGCATGTGCGGTCTTAATAGCACACACACGCTCTTAAGGATGTGCACATGCTCTTAAGTCCACTCACACAGTTTTCCCACTAAACCTATGTGGAAATTTACATGGAGGTTCGACCATATCCAAACCTATAGGTATCGGAACACGTGCGTGTTCCTAAGAACACACATGCATTCCTGCAAGTCCACGTTCTTAATCATGCCCTTGCCTCTTTTTCGGCCACCAATTTCTTGCACTCACCCTCAAAAAATACAAGACGACCCAAGTACAATAGTTAAATTTGTGTGGAATAATTATTTATTGTGGTATCAAGATCACTTATATGTATGCGATAATTCCCAAATCAAACAAAAGGTTCTTTTGGAATTGCACACTTCTCGTATAGGAGGACATTTAGGATTCTTAAAAACATATCACAGGATCAAGAAAGGATTTTTCTAGGAAGGTATTAAAAATTACATGTTCAAAATTTTGTGGTTGAATGTGTGGCTTTCCAATAAAATAATGGAAATACAATCAAGACACGGGTCTCCTATAACCATTAGCTATACCAAGGCAAAGTTGGGAAGAGGTTTCAATTGATTTCATTCCACGTCTACCCAAGTCCAAAGGAAATAATGTCATCATTGTAGTGGTGGATTGACTCACAAAGTATGCCCATTTTTTATCCCTTTCTAATCCTTTTAAAGCAAGTACAATATCCACAACATTCATGGAAACAATTTAGAAGCTACATGGAATCCCTAATATCATTATAAGTGACATAGTTCCAATTTTCACTGAAATTTTTTGGATTGAATTATTTTCTTGTTTGGGTACTCAATTCACTCATATCTCCTCATACCATCCTCAATCCAATGGGAAAACTAATATTGTGAATAAATTTATTTAAGTTTATTTTAATTTCTTTGCATCTAATAAAAAAACAAAATGGGTCAAGTGGTTTCCCTTGGAAGAATGGTGGTACAACAAATCTTTCAATACTTCATAAAAAATGTCCCCATTTACTGCACTTTATCGATATCATCCTCCTTCCACTACATTACCCTTCAAAGGGAAATAAGATGTTCAAGAAGTGGAGGACCACATAGAGAACCAACAAGAGGTTTAAAAACTATTGAAGGACAACTTGGTTACATCACAAAATAGAATGAAACAACAAGCAAATTTCAACATTGCAATGAAAGGTAACTTGAAGTGGGTGACTAGGTATTTCTAAGGATACAACCATATAAACAGATGTCCCTCAAGGAACAAAATAAGGAAAATAAATTAACACCAAAGTATTATGGTCCCTATAAGGTGCTGCAAAGGATTGGAAATATGGGCATACAAATTAGAGTTACCTCCATCTTCACATGTACATCCATTTTTCCATGTTTCTTGCTTAAAGAAGGTAATCACTAACAATATACCAATATCAGAGATCAATGAAGAAGAGAAAATCATACTAGAACTAGAGACAATCTTTGAAACAAGAGTTGAGCAATAATGAAATCGAGAAATTATTAAGTACCTCATCAAGTGGAAGAACATTCCAATAGAATAAGCATCATGGGAAGATTATTTTTTCATGCAGAAATATCCACAACTAATAAAGTTTTTAGGGAAACATGGGTTTGAAGGGGAGGGGCATGTTAATACCCTAAGCAAATCCCCATGTAAATCCCTATATATCGACTTGTTGTATTTCTATTGTTATATTAGCATTGTCGTTTACACATTTTAATTGTCATTGAACCCTTGGTATCCTATATATACTAAGGATACCTATTTTAGCAACATCTCCTATTGTCTTGTAGATTACATATATTGTAAAAGAAGGTTTCCTCCTTAAAGTGGATTATTCATTGGATATCTTTTGGAGTTTGGATCATAACATAAAAAGTTTCCCTATATGATTCTCCATACATTCTTGGTTGCCACGACTTTGGGAAAAAGGAAATTTTTTTTGAGGCTCCAACTTCCTTGAATTGTATGGATAGTTATATTTTTCCAGGAGACCAAAGTCATTCCTTTCTTCTCCTACTTCTCTTCTCATATGAATGTGTAGTAGAGTTGGTTAATTGTTTCTAGGATACCTTTCAGGATCCAAGCATGAGACTTCCAATAGACCAGAATGGCCTTGAGGACATATTTTACAAGGAAAATACAACTACCACAAGATAACCATCTATTTCACCATGGGTTTAAACTTTTTTCAATATTGGATATGATCCATTGCCAATATTCCTTTAGGTACAGGTTTTATTTTAGGTGGAAAACCAGATATTTGAGGTCGGATTGAAAGAATGAGATCAAGAAGGGAAACTTTTGGAAAGGTATATCTTTCCATGCTCAGAGAGACCCCAATTTGTAATCAAGGACTTGGAGGAGTTTATAACCATTCCAGTGGCAGTGAAAAATAGGTCAAGGATATATTTTAGGTTCTTCACCATGCATTTTTAACCATCACAAAAGACTAAGATTTCATCGGAAAAAAAATTAAATGTGAAACATGGCATTTATGTAGAAAATATATCTTAGAAACACACTAAGTAATACAAAAATTTCAACCTTCTATTAAGCTTCAACAATAAAGAATTAAACCCAATATTGAACTGTACTTAATGAGCAGAAACAATGAATGGCATGGATATGAAACTAAAACCAACAGTGGAATATCAATGAATAGTATAAAATTTCACACATTTGGCACATAAAAAATTCTAGGAAATGCCCCTAAAGGATACTCGGGAAAATATATGACAACTTTCAGAAGATTTATTTATTGAACTCATAGGGAAATACATAGATTTTACAAAAAAAAACCCCAGCATATACTCAACATTTAAACATGAAAAGTGTGCCAACTGACCTCCTCTCTTTGCATGCCAAAGACCCCAACAACTTGGAATTCAAAATCTACACTCACATTTTGATTTACAGGTCTGAAATATTCCATCTTACTAACAACAAACACTTCTTGATTTATGTGCACTCTTTTTGTACATTTTTGCATTGGTATGCCGCAACTGGATACTCAAAAAATCATGCCAAGCATATGCCTCGATTTCTATGTTTATAACCCACTATACAACCCTCAAAAGCAATGTTGCAAGACCTCTTTTCAATTGTTGTTCATAATACCACAGATTTGGGAAAGCGTTCCAACCTCCCTCTTGAAATGTGTGCGCTCCACTAGTTGTATGGACTCCTCATTCTCTTCGGAAGTGCACCCTCCCCTTGTTGTTACTCTCTGCCTACCTCAAATATCAATCTCATTTGGTCTCTTTGAATGGCCCTTCAACTTCTTCACGAAGATATCCTCAAAGTGTGCACCCTCTCTCCCTCAAGTATTGTCTTTATGCAATTTTAATGTGTAACTCCTCTAACTCTTGGTCTCCCTTGAGTGACTCTTCACTTTCCCTTGAGATCAACGGTCACAAATTAATCATTCGTTGAGGTCACTTAAGTCACTAAAGTGACCCACAACCTCATAAAGTCACTTTTACACATTAAAAATAAAAGACCCATCTTTATAAAATCACTTTATAAAGTTACTTTATAAAAACACATTATAAAGTCACTAGGGAGAAAATTTGCTTGGTGACTTTCGCAAGTTGGGCGTCGCATATGAAGAAGTACTTCCAAGCTACCAAATATAACACTCCCTCTTAGCGAGATAGGTACTTTTGGTACCTCCACCATAATATCTCTCCAACTCATCTACTTCCATAAAAACTCCTCCCATACAAGAAGCCTCTTCTCCCTATGAATAGGAAGCCACTGCTCCCACTGCACTGGAAGCCTTTGCTACTACCTTCATCGATCTATGAACTGAAGAAATTCCCCTAGGAGACTTCACTCTCTCATGAGAGTACGTATGTGTCAATTCATGCCTATTGAGTCCTTTGAGATTCCTAGAAGAGGACTGAGCCCAAGGTATCAAGTCTCTCTCTTGTGCAACATACCCACTCTCTGAAACAGAATATGAATCCAAAAATCCACTGGACCCCAACATAGGTAGTCTCAATAACCTGTACATCATATTTTTTATGATTCCAAGCCTCACTACTGCATCTAAGGGCGATCTCTCCAACTGTATGAGCACTTTTCCATCCTTGAACATAACTGCATACCCCTTATCCATCAGATTTGATATAGAGAAAAAGTTGACCCTCATCTCTGGTACATCCAACACCTATGCCACATTCAGAGAACCTCCTGATTCTATCTATAAATCCATGGTTCCAACCCCCTTCACTGCATGCATGGTGTCGACCCCAGTACTATCCACATGCATGTATGAGTCTCTCTCTCTTAAACAATAAGAAACATTGACCGCATTCCCGTCATATGTCTAGATGTGCTTCATGTCCTATGAGATGGCCCAATCATTGGACTTTGTCTTCCCCTTACTCTTTCCTACAAAAGAAATATTTGGTTCCTCTTTGCAGCATAATAGACCCTAGCCCAAGATATATCCTTTAATATTGTTGGTTGTTCTACTCACTTTCTACCTCGAACTCGAAACATTCTTCTAGAAACTCTCATGACAAGAATATTTTTCCCTTCCCTTCTTCCAGGAAAACCCCCTTTGCACTCATTTCAAATGAAGTGTCAAATATCTTGTCTATTGAACCTCCAAGCACCAAGTCTAATACCATGTAAAAAATATAGCTCAGAAATACACTAAGTCATACACATATTTCAACCTCATAGTAAGCTTCAACAGTAAAGCATTAAACCCAATATTAAACTGCAATTAATGAGAAGAAAAATTGAATGCCATAGATATGAAACTAAAACCAACAGTGAAATATCAATGAATATTAGATAAATTCACACATTTGGCACATAAATATTTATGGGAAATGCCCCTGAAGAATACTTAATAAAAGATATGATAACTTTAAGGAGATTTCTTTATTGAACTCATAGGGAAATACACCAAGTTTACAACAACAAAAAAACTACAGAATATACTCAACATGTAAACTTGAAAAGTTTGTCAATATACCTACCTTGTTTGCATGCCAAAGGCCCCAACAACTCATACTTCGAAATCTGCACTCGGATTTTGATTTATAGGTCTGCAAGCTACCATCTTAATAACAAAAAACACTTCTTGATTTATGTGCACTCTTGTTGTATATTTATTCATTGGTATGACACATATAGACACTTAGAAAATCGTGGCAAGCCTCTTCCTCAATTTCTATGCCTATAACTTGTTGTACAACCCTCAAAATCAATGGTGTATGACCTCTTTTCAAATGTTGTTCACAATGCTGCAGATCTGGGAAAGTGTGCCAACCTTCGTCTTGAAATGTGTGCCCTCGTGTAGGTGTACAAACTCCTCATTCTCTTGGGAATTTCTCCCTCCCCTTGTTGTTACTCTCTACCTACCTTAGAGCTCAATCTCCCTTTCTCTCTCTGAATGATCCTTCAACTTCCTCACCAATCTCTCCTCAAAGTGTGTGCCCTCTCTCCCTCAAGTGTTTTCTTTATGCAATTTTAATGTGTAACTCCTCTAACCCTTGGTCTTCCTTGAGTGAGTCTTCACTTTCCCTTGAGATCAACGATCACAAATTAATCATTCGTTGAGGTCACTTAAGTCACTAAAGTGACCCACAACCTCATAAAGTCACTGTTACACATTAAAAATAAAAGACCCAACTTTATAAAATCACTTTATAAAGTTACTTTACAAAAACACATTATAAAGTCGCTAGGGAGAAAATGTGCTCTATCACTTTCGCATGTTGGGTGCCACCTATGCAAAAGTACCTCTGAGATACCAAATATAACAATTGATTTCCAACTAGGATACCTTTTAAAGTATCATTTGTTGTATCTTCCTTAAGAGCTCTACTTAATCCTTCTTCCACTAGGAGGAACAAAAAGGGGGATAAATCACACCCCCAATGAATTCCTTTTCATAATTGAAACACAGTTAGGACAATCCATTGATTATTTCTATGAATTTCACATAGTTGAAGTAATCCATAACCCAGGACAAGAACTGTAGATTGAATCCTAGGTGTATTTAGACGAGGCAAAGGAAGAGCAAGTTGACCCTGTCAAAATCCTTGGACAAGTGATATTTGGCTATCATGGCCTTAATATTCTTTATTTTCACTAAGTGTAATGCTTCCTTGGTGACACCGATTACCTTATGTATTTGGTTCCTTTAAAGGAACCCAAGTTTCTATGGAGAGACTTGATTAGAGAGGGTTTCTTTGATCCTTCTAGAAGTAATTTTGGAGATGATCTTATAGATATTGTTTGGGAGTGACATAAGGCAAAAGTTCTCAAAACTTGTGGGGTTATCCATATTTTTATAAGAGTGATAAAAGTGGTGTTAAAGGTAACTGGAACCTTGCCCATAAGTTGAGTTTCTTCCACTACCCTGCATAAATATGCTTCACTGAGTTTTTAACAATTGATAAGGAATTTTATGGTTATCCCATCGTGGCCTTGAATCTTATCTTTTTGAAAGATATGAAGGGTTCATAACACTTCCTCTTTTCCTAGATATGTCATGAGCTACTAATTATCTTCCCGATCAATGAATATAGGAAAGTAACTGGAAATTCTAAGTATGGAATCAATTGCGTCTCTATTTCCCTCTCTGAAAATAATTTGGAAGTCACAGAATCCCTATGAGGTAATGTCTTTGATTTTTCATCCCAGGACCCATGTCCTCTATTTATTTTTCATCCCACGCTTATAGGTAAAATGATCTACTTATTAAGTGACACTCCTTTTCTTTTTCTAGCAATAGATCCTTTATTTTATTTTCTAGCTAGAATATTTCCTCCTTCTATGCATCTGAAATAAATCCAAATCCTTCTAAAGAGAGACTAGAAATGACCACATCCTCTACCTTCCTAAGCAGCCTTTAATATTTTTCCCATCTATATTTAGACCATTTAATATCCAATTGTTTAGTTGTTCCCAGGTTTTGTGAGAATTGTATAGCCATGGATTCCTAAAGTGAGTTTTTGTACGTGACCCAAGAATTCTTGATAATTTGGATGAAATGCTCATTTTTAGCCATTTCGAGTTTAATTTGAATGGGATAGGGAATTTTCCAATAGCAGGGACCAGTAGAATTAGGTTGTGGTCAAAGTCCCCTCCTATTGACACCCATTGCTCGATTATGAGAAAATCATCTAGGACATCCTCTGAAACTAGGAATCTATCAAGTCATTTGGCTATTGGAGCCTCCTATGTCCTTCGATTAGTCTAAGTGGGGGTAAGCTTAGTTGGATCAATGTCAAGTAGCCCAAGTTTCTCCAAGTTTCTATTGGAGCCTCCCATGTCCTTAGATTAGTCCAAGTGGGGGCAAGCTTAGTTGGATCAATGTCAAGTAGCCCAAGTTTCTCCAAGTTTCTAATAAAGAAGTCTAAAAGAGCATCCCATTGGACCATTGGCCCCTAGATCACAGAGAAGCCAAGGGTAAAATTGATATCTCTTCCCATTATTATCGTCCCTTATCTTAACCAAGAATTTGTAAAGAGGTATTCCCAATATTTATGTTCATGAGAATAGGGCCCATAGATATTCAGGTATATGAAATATTTCCCCTAGTCAATAGAAGAAAGGGAGACAACAAGTCCTGAGTGTTAGGATATTTAGACACTTAGGAGTTAGTTAAGATCTACTTGGTCTAATATGTCATTAGGTAAAAGTGTGTTTCTTAGTGTGTTTCTTTAGTATGCATTTGTAGTTATGAAATCCGACGGTCATGATATGTTCTCGACATAGAGTGATACGATGGTTCATACTCTCCTCGATCTTAATGACCATTGATCCATGGATTAACACCCGATTGGTCCATGATCTTTATTTAAATATCATGGAGGGTCATTTTCCAATGATCGATTGTCAGAAACTCTTTTGTAAAATCTCTTTGTAATATTTTTCTTTGCATTAATAAACTGCTCCAAGTGGTCGCGTTGGCTAGGGCTGTGGATGTTTCCCCATAGGGGTTTTACCACATGAAAACATTGATGTGTTGATCTTTGATTTGGTTATGTGAGTGGTTACTGAAGGTTTCCGTCCTCTTTTGGAATACTTGTGTTGTTGAACATGGTATCAGAGCCTGTTTGAAGACTCACTCCTGTTGTAGATCGATATCGTGAAGCCGAGTTGTCTCATCTCCATTTTCTAAAATTTCCATACATTTCTAGGCTGAGAGGACTTTTCCATTGCGTCTGGAGCACTCGTTTCATTCAAGAACACTTTTGTTTCACTCAAAAAGGTTTATGTTTTCCCAAGATACGACCATTATAGTCAGATCTGGAGGTATAAAGCCTGAATACGCATTTTTTAAATTTTTGCAAAGTTTTATTTTGATTTTATTTCGGTTTGTATTTTTTATTTTTAGGTTGCTACTCTTTTAGATATGCGTATTCTCTTTTCCCCGTGCCCTGTGCAATCTTGGAAAATCAGAAACAAATAGGAAAAGGTGCATCTTTCGGGTAAGCTAACAAAGATCTAACCCTTGTTGTCATCGATAAGCAAAATCTTTTTCTTATGTGAAAAGAGTTTTTTTTTAGCATGCTCTCCAAGGTCGTCTTCCACAAAAACAAAAACAACAACAATCCTCCTTCTGAACATTACAATATGTTTTTCTAGACCATTTGGTTAAAACTTGCCTTATTAAGTAAGATGTCTTGAGTTCAAGTCTCTCTTTTGTTACTTTTTTTGAAAAAGTTCATGCTAAAAATTGTAAAGTGCATTTCACTTCAAGTATAAAAGTGAATCACTATATGTAGCCTTATATTTTAGAGTTATTTATTTTCCATGCAACTTTTCTGTTATAAGGTAACTTCATTGTAAAAGTGATCCCCACTTCTCTTTATAAAAGTGGGTCACTTCATAAAGTAGCTTACACTATCACATGGTTATTTGGTTGCCGTTTATGTTTTTTTTTAAAAGGGCATAACTCTCACATTGGAAGTCCGTTTTCAGTGTCGTTTTTTTTAAAACCGCATAACTTTTCGATATATTTCCATCTAGATCACTAGTTTCAGTTTTTAAATCTGCATTATCTGCATATTTAATATGGATTCTACAAGTAATTTCTTGCTTACCAGCAACAACTACTTCCAATGGAAATCCCATATGGAAGATTTATTAAGAAGTAAAGGCCTATACCAGATTACCTTGGGAAAGGAAACAACACCCATTGATTATGATAAGAAATCCAAATGGGATAATAGGAATGACGAAGCACGTGGACTAATCAGAATGTCCATCTCTCCTGATTTAAGGTACCACCTATTAGAATATAGAAGATGGTGTGCTCGTTTTACCATTGACGATACCCTCGTCACCCAACCATAGGCCTAAGCCACCCTCCAAGCACCTTAAACTTGACTGAGAAATACTCGGAAAGAAAATCCTAGGCCAGATAGCCAAACAAGGTGTAGCGCATCTTCCTCCAAGGATAGCGCACCAACAATAATTGATCAGATAGTCCAAACCCTAGACAAGAGATAGTCCAAGCCAATAACCAAACTGCTAGTTGCAACAACTACTCCTGAAGCTCTCCTCCACAAGTGTGCACCAATATGGGAACTGCAGTACGCACCAAACTGGGAACTGCAATTTTGAGATGCTGTCAAATGAGAACTAGAGCCCTGTATTTATACTGGTTCTGCCAGATTTGCTAGGGCTGACTTCTCCTTCTGGATATGTGTCTGTTCATTATATTATTATTATTTCTGGTCGACTTCTTCTCTTGGAGGCTAATAACCTAATATAAGTTATCTTCTTAGGCCGACAAGACTTCTAGGGTTATTAGCCAACTCATTAGGGTTTTCTCTTGCTTTTCGGAGTCTTCTATTCTCGTCAGGTTCACACATGGAGGTAAGTATCTCCCGCAACTACCATAATATTATCACTCCCTCTTAAATAGGGAGGTATTACAGGTAATGGTATTGAGCACAAAAACATACCATTTACTTGGCAGCATCAATATAGTCGTCTAGACTATCTCATGACTAGGTCATGAGCATCACCATCACCATCAGCTGCATCATCTCTCGAAACCATACTTCATCTAAGTAATTAGACATGATGTTGGATAAGTCACTCACACCATAGAGTGATACAAGAGCCACTCTTATAATCTAGAGGAGTAAATGATCTGAACCAATTTCCGTCTGGAAAATCTTTGTTCATTATTCGCCTGGATGGTGATTATTTTCAATAAACTACTAATAATCTTCAAATTAGTTAGAACAGAAATAGAACACAACTGTGTCTATCCATAGTAGTACATAACTACAATCCAGTGGTTCACTACCACACAAAGTAACACACAAGTACTTGATCAACAACATATGGTTGCGAACAGTGGAACATATCCACCACAGTAGTCCTCATCTATTGTCATATAGTCTTCATAACAAACATCTGATAGCAACCTGCACAGAAACAATGTTATGATATAAATTGAATTATCTGAGCCAATATTTCACTCACGTCTGTGAGATATGAAAGAATATTTGCCTCAAAATAGTGGAACATATCCACCACAGAAGTATATCTCTACTATCTAGAGATGGATAGTCTCCATAACAATCATATGATGCCATCCTGCACAGAAAAGATTTAAAAATAAACTGAATCATCTGGGCCAATATTTCACTCACGTTTGTGAGATTTGAAAGAATATCTGCCCTCATCAGTAATGGGCTATCTGTCCTATTCTTCTCAAACAAGGAAGAAGGATTATTTCTGATTTCTGAGCATGGACCATTCCTCACCCTGGGCCATTCGTCCTACACTAATCAAAGTGCACCCTGGATAGAATGTATAAACCCTAAGGAATGTCTAAGTCTGGAACATTCCCCACCCTGGACCATTCCTCCTATACTAATCAAAGTGCACCCTGGAGAGAATGTATAACCCTAAGGAATGTCTATCATGGACCATTCCCCACCCTGGGCCATTCCTCTTGCACTAATAAAAGTGCGCCCTGGAGAGAATGTATAACCCTAAGGAATGTATGTCCCTGATTGTTGAGCCTGGACCATTCCCACCCTGGGACATTCCTCCTACACTAATCAAAGTGCACCCTGGAGAGAATGTATAAACCCTAAGGAATGACTGTCTGAACATTTCCTTTGTTAACCACAAGAGGAAAAGACTGTCCTGCATCAACCTCCAAAACGAACCATTCCTCATGTTAACCACAATGAGAAATCGATGTTCGGTGAGGCGGGCCAGTCTTCTTGAGTAACCCTCAAGAAGAGAAACTGCCCTAGACCACTCCCCATGTTAACCACAATGGGAAGTTGATGTCTATGATACATCAACAATCAGACTACTTCATATGTTAACCACAATGGAAAGTCACTATCCGTCAAAAGTCTCAATCCACTTTTCAAATAGGAAAGCATTTGTCCAAGATGGACTATTTTTCAATTTTGAAGAATGAATGTTTTCAATAATGTTTTCAGTGCTCCCTCCTAACTTGGAGGGTCATTTATTCATTTTCCAATAAGAAGGAAGTTGTTTCCACGAGATCTATCTTGAGTACGCAAAACTCTTTCATCTTGGATAGAAGTTTTACCAAAATGTCTGCTTATCTGCTCATCTGTGGAGATATGTATTGGAGAACCATTTCTCCTTTCTGGACTTCATCATGGATAATTTAATGCTTGATTTCAAATGTGCTTTAGTCTGGAATACTATGAAGCATTCATGTAGATCTGAATAATAGAGTATATCATAGTTGGAAAACTAGAACATATCCATGTGGCACTTCTTATGTCGTCATGAGATCTGATCTACTGAGTAGTCATCTTGATGTTATAGGAAATATTCACCACACTTCTGTTGTGCATTGGAGGTTCTCCACCAAGTTATCTTCTTTTATCTGCATATAAGAGTCTCATTCTGGTATGCCTCAAAGTCTTGAGATTTCTCTTCATACGTTCTTTATTCAATTTCTCTGGAGAACATTATTTGCATTCATCTGATGTGGAACTCCAACTCATGGATGTTGTGGATGATATAATGATTTATGTAGAGATAAGTCTGGTTTACTGGAACAAGTAATCATCATAGTCTTCTCCCTCCATCTGGGAGAACCTATGGTTCTAGATCTCACAATGCTTTCAATCATAAGTCTTACATACACTGTTCTTCATCATGACTTTCAGTTCTTCTGCTTGATTACTTTTAGTGAGTTCATATCAGGCTTGTTATCTTGTGATTCTTGATACAATGACTGGTTGTTCTAGTGTCTCTTTCTTTCTTGGAATCCTCGTGTTCTTCTTCATGTTTTTCTTTAGCTCTTGGGTCCATGGAGTTTCTTATAGATTCCATGCCCTAGAGATTCCACTTCTTCCTTTCATCATAAGATCATGGATCTAGATGGACGACTAGGAATACTTTAAGGCTTCTCTTCGAAGAAGTCTTCCTCTGTGGTTGAACTGAACACGTACTGACTTTTATGGCTGCTACCATGG
>ML795305.1:88963-104394 GCA_009831015.1 Picea engelmannii
ATTCCCCAATTTCCATTTTTTCTAAAACAAATTCACCCAAATTCCATAGAATAAAATTATCTTACCTTAAAAATCGCAAATTTTTTATAGAAACTATATAAAATCCTTAGAAATTTGAATATTTTTACAAAACTATCGCAAAACATTTTACATTTTGCATATTTAGGACTAGTAATATTATCCCATGTTTCTACATATTAATATAAATTTCCATCATTAAAATCATCCCTAGATCTTGGCCCTTGATCTTTTAGGTATGGACTAAGAGAGGCTAAAGGAGGCAAAAGGGTAAGGAAGATATTCATTCTCACTTGAGTGAGTTGAGTGAAGAAGAGAAGAGAGGAGAAGAGAGGCACACCTTTGTGAAGGAGGGGCACATATCTTGAGGAAGCTAGTCTTGAGCTTGTGAGGGTGCACTTGTGTGATGCAAGAGTGTCTGAGAGCTTAAGGGGCGCACCAATATTGGTGAAGGGTGGTGCTCTGGGTGTATAGAGGGTGCACTTGTTTGGTTGAGGGTGAAATAACTTGTGCAAGGAGAAAGGGGGGCACATCCATTGTTGGAGAGAGGCACATCCATAGCATGCACAAACGAAAGGTGCACAAGGCACACCAATCAAGGGCGTAAGCACCATCTAGTGTACAAGAAAGATAATTGGTCTTAAGTCATCTCCATATTAGGAACAAAAGGAAAAGGGGCACACTATTTCACTTGGGGCACATTTACCAAGAAGAACTCCATTGTTGAGATCGAGATGAGCTAGCATTTGTATAAGGTTCTTCTTATGTCATTTCCTTTTGTACAATTGCTTGAAGGCTCCAATATATATGATTCGGATTTAGGAGAAGAATGAACTAATTAACAGACGAAATACAATAAACACGGAGATAGGAATAATAACACAAATATTCAGTGAACAATAACTTCTATTAAATAATGAATATGATGAAACTATAAAACTACAGAACTGAAACTTGCTCGAATGGTGGTAGCAATCTCTGAGAAGAGATGTGGTTGTTACACGCATCTGTCTTAGCAGAATGGATTAAAATGAGGCTCCATAGGACCTTTTCATATTACTCATGAATTCCAAAACCCTAGAAGGTGAAACGCTAAACGTCATGTGGGACCTCAACTTCCTAGGGTCGCAACTTTTGCATACAACCTCGATTTTAGGCGCGTGATAGCCCGTTGGAAAGTTCTTTCAGATATATACACATTTTGTCATCAGACTCTGAATCTGTCTACAGTATGACTATGGCGAGTCAAAAAAACAATGTTTAGGGCCCCAAAACAACACTAAAAGTACAACAGGATGTGCTGACATGAAAACATACAAAATAAGCAAGTTGGATTCGGCGATAGGGCACCCGTATCCACCTAGAGAATGTGTGAGGCTTCAGACAACCCCAGAAGTGTAGAACTCACATGTATAAATAATTATAAAAAGACGTTTTGAATAAAAAATGGACATGAGGAGCCAGTTGGAATAGGTGGGTGGCCACCAATATCCACCTGGATCAATTCTGTCCCCTTAAGAAGAAATGGTCTCCATTGCGTTGAGTTCCCCCATCAGGTGAGGAAACTTTTGTTTGATTTGGCCTTGGGTAAGCCACTTGCCTTGGTGTAGGAGTTTCCCTACCTTAACAACCTGATAAAGTTGGATCCACTACTGGTGTGTGCCCTTGACCTGTGTGTCCACTATCTGATTAGTGAAGGATTGTTCCGTATAGTCAGGGTTGAGCTCTATTGGTGTTATTTGTTCGGCGATCTGAAAGGTGTCCAATAATGGTGGAAAATATGGCTGAAGGAGATCCACATTGAATATTCGATGCAGACCAAGGAAGGGTGGAGTGTTGAGCTCAAAATCATTGCTACCCATAGCCTTGGTGATAGTGTAAGGCCCATAATGAAGTGGGGAAGCTTCTGGTAGGGCTCGGTGAGACGCTCCTTCTGCAAATGTAACCAGACTTTGTCGCCAACCTGAAATTGGTGTGGTACCTTGTGTTTATCATGGAACTGCTTATACTTAGCATTGGATTTCTGTAGAATCTCCTGGACTTGTTGGTGGATGTGTTGAATTATCTCAATGAACCTCATGGCTTTGTCGATCACAGACTGATCAGGGGAAGTGTTTGTCTGTGCAGTGGCAAGAGGAAGTGAAACATCAATGGGTCCCAAGGGTTGGAATCCCAGACCCACTTGAAATGGGATATGGCTGGTGGAACTATGGAGAGCTTTGTTGTAACTGTGTTAGACATATGGGAGACTCTCGTCCCATGTACGGGGATTCTTAGAATTGTACATGTGCAGGATGTGCACAATCATCAGATTGACGACCTCGATTTGGCCATTGGTTTGGGGGTGGAAAGAAGTGGATTTTGTGATCTTGGTGTCCAAAAGAGACCAGAGACTCGACCAAAAGGTTATGAGGAACCTGCTATCTTGGTCGGAGATGATGGTTTGTGGTATCCCAAAGTGAACCCAAACTCGTTCGAAGAATATCTTTGCAGTCTCTACTGCTATGACATTCTTCTTACAGGCTGTGAGGATAGCCATTTTCAAAAAATGATCAACAACCACAAACACACAGTCATTTCTGTGCTTGGTGGATGAAAAACCATACATTTAATCCATGGAGATGGATTCCCACGGCTTCTTAAGAATATGAAGAGGGGTGTATAAACCTTGCTTCTTGATGGTTGGCTTGACAATGGCACAGGAAGTGCAAGATATGATATACTTGCTGACATCATGTCGAATTTTTGGCCAATAAAAATGTTTTTGAAGAACGACCACAATTTTCTCTACGCCAAAATGTCCTACCACCCAACTGTAGTGGGCTTCCCAAATCATCTTTGTAGGCTCGCTTGTAGGAACACATAGATGGATCAGGTGGCATAAGCTTGAGGGCTTAAGTCCTTGGGAATAATAATTTATTATTATTCCAAAGTGGTGTGAAAGGTATGATTTTATCCTAAGTCCTGGGAGAGGCAATGCATGCATCTCCAACGTGTGCAAAAAGGAATGCATAATTGATGGAGTGCATTCATCTTCATGGGTGACATGTGTCATCTAGGCACATGCAATTTAACCCAAGAATTGATCCATGATGGGGGTTTGTCCTCCATTCTCTCGTCGATTGTCTGAACCGTGTTACCTCTGTGATCGACCTCTGCTTAATTTTCTTGTCACGTTTTCCTGATAACTAGAACCGGAAGTCGATCGATGTATTCCTATGAATATCGTGGCCTCTGTATTCGACCTTTGCAATATTCATGTATGCATCTGAAACATGAAACCGTGAGGTCATCCTGTGATGTTTTCCTGAGAATCTGATGCATCCTCAGTCTATACTCGTTTTACCTCTGCGTTGGACCTCTGCATAACCACGCACATCTGAGAAACTAGTCAGGAGGGAAAGGATGACCTGTGTGTACTGTGAACCCATGTTTATCCACACTACAAATCTGAGTTCATTCTTAAATGTTCGGGTTGCTATCTTCTGTGAAACCTAATCATACCGTAATTACCTATGTTGTGTGTGTTTTAATTGTGGGTTGTTGTGGCCACGTAGTCCCTTGGTTGAGTGTGATTGGTTACCGTCATATGTTCCTTGTTGAGCCTTACTATTGTCCTCCTTGTGCTGGAACAGAGCTGAAGAAGAAGGTTTTTGGGCCTGTGTGCAACACTCTCTCCAGGTGAGAGAGGTGGTTGTGGTTGAAGAAATAGGTTGTCAGGCCTGTGAGTGGCTCTCTCCAGGTGAGAGAGTGCATGGAGGAAGTGAGAAATCCTGGAAGGGGTCCTGTAGCTTCCATAGAGTGTGGATAATTCAAGTGTAGCCTGTTGTTGAAGCCCAAGGCAAGGGAGGTTTAGTAGTCGAATGACTGTCCTAGTGACAATGAAGGTGTATACTCCTGGGGTGGGACAAGCATGTGGGGAATGAGAGTCTATGAGTAGTGGGCATAAGTGGCTCCTAGGAGAGAATACATCCTCATAAACTGTGTGTCTTCATGTTGACCTTGCCTAGCCTATGATTCCTTTTCTCAGTGGAGCTTAATCCTATCTTGGGGGTGACCTACTGCTAAGAGTCATGAGCAACACGGTCTAAGGCTGGGAGGTTCGTGGAATGTCTGCACGCAGTTGGTGGTGTTACGCCAGTTTAAAAGATAAGTATTAATTCTGTATTAAATTCATATGTGATGCATGCCTATGTTTTGGAATGATATAATGTATTTCATTGCAAGTTTGAATTGTTGTTAGTTCTATTTAAGTCTGAATGAAAGCAGTAACTCCATGTTAAAATGTGTTAATTTGATTTAATGCATATTATATTTATGATATTTTTTCCGCATAGTAGTGTTGCCCAACATAAGGTTTGATGGTCGGGGACGTTACACTTTCTTCATTGGCTACTGAAATTTCTACCTAGATCGTTCAAGAGAATGGACAATGAATGAAAAGATGAATTCTGGTATCCTCATTTTGTTTTCAAAGTAAACACCTACTTGGTCCCACAAAGCTTCTCTTTTGAATATTTTCCCAAATGGGAGCTTTGTTCAAGAGGTGAAACCACATGAAGGGCTTAGATTCTATTCGGAAATTTAACTTCTATAAAAATAATTCCCACTAGGGAGGAGGTTGGTCATAAGTTTCATGCATCATTTCTAGGTAATCAAAATGGGGGGAGTATTTTCCAGATGGTTTAAATGACCAAATCAAATCATCCTCTCTATATATGGGAGATACCAAGGAGACATTGAGAGCATTGATGTAATCTTTCCATACCGGGGGAAAGAGTTCTTATATTCCCACTCCCTGACACCATATCCCCTTGGAATGTTTTTTTGAGAAAGTAGAAACCTACTTGATTGAGTTGTTGGATCAAGGGATCGGGGAGGATATGTTTGGTGTTGCACCAAATCCAAGGCTCTTTTCCAATGAGAATTTGTTTTCCAGAACCTACTCTCCAAATTAACCACTTCCCAAAGTGGGAATGGATTTAGAGTAGTCTTCCATATCATGGGTCCATTTTCATTCTTTTTTTAGTGGCCTGTGAATCCATTCATTGATACATTCATTTGGAAAGTATTTGTACTTTACCACCCTTGAATAGAGGCCCTCTCCATAAATAATTTCCCATACATTTTTGGCTACCAATGCTTTTTAAAAGAGGTGGATATTTTTCAATCCCTTGTTCCTTGTATTTTGGGGATAGCCAGGTGCTTCCATGATGATATCACCAATAACTTATTGTCTTCCTGACCCGAAAAAAAAAACATTTAGGAGAGTTTGTTGATCCTTCCTAAAACTCATTTTGGAACCCAAGTTGATGAGGTCCTATTATGGCTTCAAGGACTAAATTTACTAACACAAATGTTCCTGCTCTAGATAGACATTTGTTACACTAGGAGTGGAGCCTCTATTCCACTTTGACTATGATCCATCTCCAATCATTATTTCTATAGTTATTTTATTTTAGATAAAAACCTAGATATTTTATCCCTGAACCCAGATATTTGGAGGTCAAGTTGAGGATCTGAGAGATGTGATGGTTCTCTTGAACCCTAGGAAATCAGGGTGGATTTTTCCAATTTTTTTGTCATTTTAGTTGCTTTACAAAATGTTTGTAACATGAGATTTAAATTTCCCACATGATGAGGATATCCCTCACAAAATATAAGGATGTAACTTACAAACAATAAATGAGTTAATGTGAAATTTGAGCCAATCAATATACCTTTTAACTGTCCCAATGAGGAAGCTTGGTGGACCAAGTTTTTGAGGATTTCAACAACTAGAATGAATAACAACGAGGAGAGGGGGAAGCCTTGTTGATTTACTCTTTCTACAGTAAAACATCGTGAGCTTGAACCATTGATGAGAAGTGAAAATGAAGTAGTGTTGATGCATTTTAACACCCAAGAAACAAAAGAGTGTACAATTCCCAGATGAATGAGCAAAAGTTTGATGTAAAGCCAACTAACCTGATCAAAATATTTTGAAATATCTACCTTTAAATAAATGTCTGTTTTCTTCCTAGTGTGAATCGAGTGTTTCCCCTCTTGAGATAATCCAATATCTTGGTGGAATTGTCTTCCTTGAAAACCCAAATTGTTCAGAGGAGATTTTTTCCATTAGGGTTCCCTTTAAGTGGCCTACAATGAGCTTATAAATACTTTTGTAGATATTATTGCAAAGGGAAATGGTCATGAAGAGATCAAAGGAAGAAGGGTTTTCAGATTTAGGAATAAGGGAAATGAAATTTGTATTGAGTGCCTCCAGTATCTTACCTAAATTTCTAGAGTTTTCCATATATTTGAGAAGGTCCTCTCTTAGGAATAGAAGGTAGGAAAAGTAGAAATTAGTTTGAATACATTAGAACCAAGCCTTTTGTCTTTATAAAAACTTTGTAGTGTATTCTAGAGTTCTTCCTTTGAAATATATGCCATCAACTTCTTGTTTCCTTCTTGATCTATGAAGATGGGGAAGAGTCCAACAATTTGGAGGATTATGATGATAGTGTGGAGTCACCCTTGAAGGGTGATTTAAAGTTGTCTATCCCTTCCTATGCAATTTCATTGAATGATGTGGATTTTGTTCCATCCCTTCTTTCAATGGATCAAATAGATTTTGTGTCCTTTATGTGATTGGTGAAGCGATGAAAAACTTTAGTGTTATCATCCCCACCCTACAACGACAGGGTTCTACTCTTCATTCAACATTCCTTTTTTCTGTTAAAAAGTGTTAGAATGAAATAGATGTGCTTGTTTTTCCATAGACAATATAGCAATATTGTCACCCAACCATAGGCACAAAGCCCACCCCTGAGCACATTAACCTTGGAAGACAAAATAATTCTGGTAGGAAACCAATAGGCAACCAAGGGCAGTGCACCTTTTTCCAAGGGTAGTGAACCAATCAAGAATAACCAGAAACCAAGAAGAAATTACAAACCATAACCAAGAGACCAAGTCCAACCAAAAGCCAAAATCCTAGATGCATCAGTTGCATCTACACTCCCTCTCCAAACTTGTGCACCACTAGTCTTATGCAGTTGTGAGTGAGAGAGAAATGAGCTCTAGCACCCTTTATTTATACTTCTCTATCTCACTTGACTAGGCCGAATTCTCTTTCTGGAGCATAATAACTCAATATTAAATATTCTCTTGATCTGACTTGTCTTCTAGGGTTATTATCCAATGTTTTAGGGTTTCTCTTTCTTCCTGGAATATTCTAGTCTCATCAAAGGTTACAAGTGAAGGTTAATACCTCCCACAACTACCATAATATCAACACTCCCTCCTAGCTAGGGAGGTATTAAAGGTAATGGTCTTGATCACAAACGAACCATTTAACCGGTACCATCATCATATCCACACAGACTATCTCATGATCACGTAGATCAACTTACGAGAAACATCATCATTATCAGTATCATATGATAGCATCAACTGCATCATCTCTCGAAGCCATAATCCATCTGAGTAATCGGGCATGATATTGAATAAATCACTCACTCCATAGAGTGATACAAGGACCATTCTTCTAATACAGACATATTTCCTAGAAGAATGATTGTCCCAACAGATGTTGAAAGCTACGCCATGGGCTACAGAGACCATTCCTACAGGAATGTGAGTCTAGGACTATTTTATAATCAGGTCATATGTACCATAGAGATCTGTCTCTACCTATAGGCCTTAGAAAATATAGTTCTTCGACCATTTTCCTAATTGGGCCACAATCTATGCCTTAGGAAAATACCACTCCATGATATGTCAACAAATTGTCAACCTAGACCATTCTCCAGAGAGAGAATTCTTGTCCACCAGCAATCTATTCTTTCTAGACCATTTTCCTTCTGGAGAATGTTTGTCCACCAACACACTGACTATCCATCTAGATGGAAATCAACTCCAACACTAGTGGTAGTCTCCATGACACTCATATAGTATCATATTGTTGCTATAATGTCATCCAATAGAGCACAAATGTGCTTATCCATATTAGTATACAACTACTATCCAGTGGTACACAACCACTCCTAGTAGCATACTGCTACTAACCAGTGACACACATTCACTACCAGTGGATCACATCCACCATAGTAGCATACAACTATTGTCCAGAGACATACAATATCCACAACAATCATATCATCTGATATCAACCTGCATAAACAATATAATGATACAAACTGAGTTATCTGGGCCATACTTCCACTCACATGTGTGAGATCTGGAAGAGAATCTTCCCTCATAAAGTAAAACATTATCCATGGGATATTTGGACTATTCTTCCCAAGCATAGAAGAATAACTATCCATGATTTTTGAGCTTGGACCATTCACCTAACTAGGCCATTCCTCCTGCATTGATCATAGTGTAACTTGGAGAGAATGAGTTTGACCTAGGGAATGCTTATCCCTGATTGTTGAACCTGGACCATTAACCTAATTGGTCCATTCCTCCGACACTAATCATAGTGAAACCTGGAGAGAATGATTATGCCCTAGGGAATGATTGTCCGGACAATTTCCTATGGAAATGACTGTCTCGCACCAACCTCCAAAATGGAACATTCTTCTAAACTTCTCACAACTGTGAACTTCGAAAGAATGATTTCCCAGTGAGGTAGACCATTCTACTTGAACACTACTCAAAGTGATTTCCAAGAATAATGATTATCCTAGACCATTCCCCCACATTGGCCACAAGGGGAATCAATGTCCATGGTACATCAACAATATATAGGACCATTTTCATTACGAAAATGATTGTCTGATCTGGACCATTTTCCAAACTAGAAAATGATTGTCCATTAGAAATATCGAACTACATTCCATACTGTAAAGGAACTGCCCAACCTGGACCATTTTCCGAACTGGAAAATGATTGTCCATAAATCAATAACATATCAGTTCTCCCTCCTAACCTGGGAGTAATCACTTCCTTTTTCAATAAGGAAGTCGTCTGCACGAGCCCCAACTTGTCCCTTAAGTACACAAAATTTTCATCTTGGACAAAGGCTTTACCAAAATATCTTCTATCTTCTCATCTATGGATATATACTGTAAAACCACTTCTCCCCTATGGAATTTATCAAGGAGAATATAATTCTTGATCTCAATGTGCTTCGACCTATCATGGAACATCTGGTTCTCGAAAATATTTGCATAGCTCTGATCATAACAATATATCACGGTCGAATTTAGCACCTGATCAGACAGTCCAGAAACCAACTTATAGAGCCACATTGATTTTGTACAAGCATCACAAGCTACAATATACTATGCTTCTGTAGTGTTGAGTGCAACGGAATTTTGTTTCCTGCTAGCTCATGACATCGTGGAAAATATCAAACTAAAACATATCCAAGTAGCACTTCTTCTGTCATCTACACTCCCTGCCCAATCTGAATCGATAAATCCATGCAATTGTATATCATAACTCAAACATCCCACAAGGAAAATATTCGACTAAGTATTCTCCAAATACATTAACGAGCCAATCAATTATCAATACAGAGATGGGTCTATTGGATCAAAGTCTCTCAACTTATTTAGATATGTCATCATGGGATTTTTCCATGGATTTGCAATCCATTATCCCAAAATTCTGAAGAACCATTTCAATATACTTCCTATGTCATAGGAATTTTTCACCATGCTTATGTTGTACATGAGAGCCTCTACACCAAGTTGTCTTGAATACATACAAGTTCTTCTTCCATCTACATACAAGGGTCTCTTTATAGTATACCTAAAAACCTTGAGGTTTCTCTACATATGCTTCTTCTTCAATTAATCTATTGAGAAAAATAGTCTTTACATTCATATGATGTAAACTCCAACCCATGGATACTACAAGAGATATAATGGCTCAGGTAGAGGCATGTCAATTTATTCGAACAAGCTATCATCATAGCCTTCTCCCTCCTTCTGGGAGAACCCTTTATCCCTGAGTCTTGCCTTGTATCTATCAATGCTCAAGTCTTTTTCACAACTTCTCACATACATTGTTCTTCATCACAACTTCCTTCCACTCCTTTTGCTTGACTACTTCTAGTGGATTCAAACTAGTTCAATTGGTTGTTCTGACTTTCTCTTTCTTTCTTGGAATCTTCATGTTCTTCCTCATGTTTTTCTTCAATGTTGGAGTCCATGGAATATTCTATAGATTACATGCCCTTATTTAATGAAGGATCTAATATTCTTTCATAGGAACATAAATGTAGATGGACAACCATGGATATTCAAGGCTTCTTTTCGAAGAAGACTTCTTCTAGAGTCAATACGAACATGTGCTACTTATCATGGTTGCTACATCCAATGAATAACATGGACAGATACTTCATGGTATTCACAGATTCTTTAATGGATCATATCATTGGGGATTAGCTCCCTCCTAATCCTAGCTTCATTCCTGAATGAAAAATATGTATGCTATTCTTTTGGTATTATGTGGTTATCTCCCTCCATCTGAGAGAGTCCATGCTTTTGTCTATTGCATCTCTCTTTTCTTTCTGCAAAGTGTCACAAGCATGTCCTGGTTTCCTTTTGATTCCTGACTTCCTTCGAGTCTGACTCCTCTAAGTCTCTTTAAGTTTGTTCATCCTTATAAACTTCTTCTATGACATCTTCCACAAGGATTTTTCATCAAACATAGTTCACAAGCGTACCTTCCAGGTACAAGAATAAGAAGAGAAAACAAGAAATATCTATCTAGAGGAAGTGTTAGTTCAACTTGTGAAAAATTACAATAAGAATCTATATCAATAGTATTCATATACAGTCAAGTATTCATTGCATGCAGCAATAATAGAATCTTTCAAAGACTGCTTTCACAATTTGTATTGTAGCAACTATCACCCTTGATATACACAAATTTGAAGATTAACAATTTAATCAAACCTAGAACCTGAAGCCTCAATTGTTATGGAGGGTGTGCTTGTTCCTCTGAATGCATTGAATCCAATATTACAACTTGGACACGGTCTCTAATAATTTTCCTACAAAAACACTAATGTTTTTCTAGATGATATAACTTAGATAACATATACAAGTGCATACCTTTGAAACCTTATAACATCATCCAACTTGTCTTCCAATATGAAACTAAATACCATCTTAACAAGAAGAGATTAGAAACTCAATCGAAAGATTTAATGATTAGAACAAGTTGGCAACTCTAAAATTTCAACTTTCACCACAAAATCAATTTGACTATAAGTCAACCTTTGACTTTGACCAAAAATTCAAACCTGACGTTTTTTCCAGCTGAGAGTACCAAGAGGTGCGCTAGGATAGGGATCACTAGGATGCCAAGGAATTAGGTCAAAATTTTCATCATAAGTGCCTAAACACAAGGGTTAGGGTTTGTTGCAGCTGGATAATCAGAGAACCTAGTTGCAACTGTAACTGGTGCCACAACGAGCTTAAAAAATAAATTCCCAATCTATCTTCCAGTGGTTAGAATGTTTGAAGATAGTGTGGGCCCATAAAATGTAAGAATGAAATATATGTGCTCGTTTTTTCATAGACAATATAGCAATATTGTCACCCAACCATAGGCACAAAGCCCACCCCCGAGCACCTTAACCTTGACAGACCGAATAATTCGAGTAGAATACGAATATCCAACCAAGGGTAGAGAACCTTTATCCAAGGGTAGTGCACCAATAAAGAATAACCAGAAACCAAGTAGAAAGTACAAACCATAACCAAGAGACCAAGTCCAACCAAAAGCCAAAATCCCAATTGCAACAGTTGCAATTGCACTCCCTCTCCAAACTTGTGCACCACTAGTCTTATGCATTTGTGAGTGAGTGAGAAATGAGCTCTAGCGCCCTCTATTTATACTGCTCTATCTCACTTTACTAGGCCGACTTCTCTTTCTGTAGTTTAATAACGCAATATTAAATATTCTCTTGAGTCGACTTGTCTTCTAGGTTTATTATCCAATGTTTTAGGGTTTCTCTTTCTCCCTAGAATATTCTAGTCTTGTCAAAGGTTATACATGGAGGTTAATACCTCCTGCAGCTACCATAATATCAACAAGAAGTATGATTCTTTGATTCTTTCCCAAGATCTTAATTTATTCATTTTGTACCTCCCATAAGGGGAGAGAGCCTTAATAATATTTCTGATCCTATAGCTTTTGCTCTATATCCAAGAGAGCTTGATTTTCCTTCTTCCTTCATTCAGAGTTATACGATATCACCACCTACTTGGCCTTACTAATATTTGGAAGGATTTAAGGGGAAGGATATTCTAAAAGGGAAGAGTTTTAGGGAATCCAGTTGGATTTTATTGCTTTAATTAAAGAGGAGTCTTGAAGCCAGTTGGAATTTAGTTTAAAAAGTGAAGGAGGATTGGTTTCTGGTACAAATCACCCCTGAAAGCTACCCATTGATGGAAGTGGATGTTTTCCTGTATAAATCATTTAAAGAGAATGAAAACAAGACTTTTTTTCCCACCTAGCATCCCCATAGTGCATATTTCACTAGGTGGGAGTGTATTAGAAGGTTGAATGTTATAAAATCCAACCTCATCTAATCTTTGGATAAATAATTATGCTAGAGGATCACTTTGATCCAAGGGACCCAAAATATCACAGGCCCATATTTTGAAGTTTAGGTCATCTCCAATTATAACACTGTCAAGTTTTCTGAGCGATAAGCTTATATTTTTCGACCAGAAGTCCCTTTGATCAAAATAGGGACCGCATAGATTTAAACACAAAAAGTACAAATTGATGTCCAAGGAAAAGAGATGTGTTCCAGGGCCCAAATGAATATCCCAATAATTCTGCAATTTGAAGTAGGAATTCTTCCAGCTCGTAAGTAAACCACCAACATTTCCCATAACATCTGTAGCTAGAAAATCCCAATTAGGAAGAAGAGAAGAGAGATATTTGGAAACCTTGGCCCCTTCTGACATAGTTTCTTATGACATGAGGATAGAAGGATTGTGCACCTGAACAAGCCTACGAATGACCAACTTTGATGAGGGGTTTCCCAAGCCTCAACGATTCATAGAAATAAAAATCATTGGAGCACCTTGCCATGGGAATTTTCCCTAAGGGCCCTGATTAAGGATTTATGTCTACCAAGATGAACTTATGAAGTAGCTTATTGTTGTGCCAAAGAAATAAATATTTTATTTATCTATGCGAGCCTATTTTTCTTTTTTCGCTAACATAACCCAATCCACGTTCGATACCTAAAGCAGAGTAATTTGGAAACCTGGAGAGGGATATCAAATTATATTTTTTGGAAGAAGGGGATGTATGGGAGGACAAGGGGGAGGGGAGATTGTAGGAAGGGGATACTTAAAAGTGGAGGAGGGAAACATGGATGGGGGAGGAGGGGCTAAGGGAATCAAAGGGTCTTCTTGAGAGCCTAATATGATGGAGAGACCCAAAAGAAATAAATTTCCTAAATCTATTTTCGCAACAGATTGATCTAGATAATTTGAAGATCCACTATTTCTCCTTAACTCTACTTCTCTTCTGGATGAGTCCCACCTTGAGGCCCATTTTGTTGCGACAAGATGAGAGGGGAATGTATAAGAAAGGAACTTGGAGTTCCTTTCTTATACTTGGGGTTCATTTCTTATACTCCTCTTCTGACGATATTTTCCGGACTCACATTCGATGCTTCCCATTCCACGTGCATTCCTTTTCCAAATTCCCATAAATGTGACATCTTCCACGTATGAGGGGAATTCCTTTGTAGTCCAAGTCTTTATGAAATCGAATATATTTATATTGAATTATAATGGATTCCACCAAAAATTGAAGAGATTTAAACCTATGATGACACAAGTCATCCCCATGTACCCATAATATATAAAAGAGAGGTCGTATTCATAAATAAATAAAAAACAAGGAATTTCTTTTATTTTTGAAGACTTATCCTGACTAGAGAATCAATGAAAGGCTCAGAAGACGGACCCAAACCGGTGTGATTTCCAGTCTCTCCAAGATTGGGTCAAAATACACTTTCCAATGTTTCATAAATAACATCTATGCACCAAAACTTCATCTTTTGTTGAGGATTTTTTCCATATCCTTTTTTATCCAAAAGCACCAAGCTATCCAACCTTTATCCAAGACCATGTTGGAAGTCTCATATCTTAAATATCGAGAGAAATTATGGGTGTTCCATTTCTTGAGAGTATTCATCGAGAGTCTCTTGTTGGTGAATTGTCCGACAAGAGCCTCTTTGTACATTTTTCCGATCTCATGAATTTTGACGCCTTCTCCTAGAATAAAGTTGATGTTGCCTTGCCTTTTCTTAATACATTTCTTGTTGGTGGAGAGGGGCACAAAACTAGAGGGGGGAGGATTGGATGCACAACCGCTTAGCATTCCTTATGTCAGCATATGATTGATAAAACTAGCTCCTAAGGAAACCATTTGTTATTGAATATCAATAGTATCCTCGGGACATGAGGTCCTCACTTAGTTTACCTATGACATAACACCTTTTATAATGGGATATTAAATAATACCACTAATTTCACTAGATATTGATAAAGACCTCCAAAAATTCTTTTGTTGAACCCCCTCCCAATACATATTTCCAATATAAGAACCCCATATTTTTACTATTTACTCCTTTTGTACCCCCTAATACCTATAAACCCCCCGATACCCCACATTCCCCCACCAATACCTACAATATATTGACTTTGTTTTTCACAATTAAAAAAACCCCTTTATGAATGAACATGATAATATATTGGTCAACAATGTGAATCCCATGTGCCTTGGGAGAGGATAAAACCATAGCCCTAGCTTAGTCATCGTTAGATTTAGGGGGTATCATTTCACATGATTCACTATGATGAATTCTCCAAATCCTCAACCAAAGAAATTACCTTTTTCTTGTGTGAAGAAGTAGACGGGAGGATAGGAGAGGTGGGGAAAGTACCTTCAACATTATTCATAGGAAAGGTGGCTAGATTAGTTTGTGTGGAGTTATGATAACCATCTAAATAATTAAAAATGGAATGGAATGCCTACAGGGTGATTTCATCCAAAGGCATGTGCAAAAATCTTGTCTGATCTAACTAGTGGTGAGGACCAAATAGGTTATCTAATGAGCATATCCTCAGAGAAATCCAACAACTCCTCCTCGAGTTCCATTGTGGGATCTAGTAATAAGAAAAAGGGAAAAGGCCAGATCAGATAGATGTGTCATTAGTTGTGATGTAAATCATTGGTATTATCCCAAAAACCACTCAGAGAAGAATCCTTTAGTGAACCTGCAAAAACCCTAATCCTTTTCACTCCCATCCTCCCAAAATGATGGCATCTACACACACTACTCATAGTCCCCGTGTTGAATCATGAGAAGGTTTGAAGAAATCAACATGTTTATGATCATGCCTAGGAGATCCCATGGGGTTGTAATTGGTGCGAAA
>ML795305.1:124406-150535 GCA_009831015.1 Picea engelmannii
ACCCTTGACGACAAAGGAGTCCCCCTGAAGCCAATAAAGCTCTGATACCAAATGTAAATTCTAACCTTGTATAATATCTACTACAAACTGATATTCAGAAAAGAACAGAAAAGATACAATGACAAATACAAACATTACACAAAGATTTTTCACCTGGAAACCCAAACCGGGAAAACCAACATATATTATATTCATACATTGTGTTACATTGTTTACAATACAATATACATATAGGATCCAGCAGCATCCAAAACCCTAACCCAATGACCTGGATTAGTCCAAAACCCTAATTCCTTAACCGGAAATAGAAAACCATCGGAAAAAAACCATGTGCCGAAAAAACCACCTAAATATCATATGGTCCCGGAAATATGTCGCCTTGGAAATTTGTCGTCCCGGAAATATGTCGTCCTGGTAATATGTCATCCTGGAAATATGTCATCTCGAAAAAAAAAAAAAATCGGGGGTGCTGCCCCCGAACCCCGGCACAGGGGGCTCCGCCCCCCTGCACGCCCGACGCAGACACTCAGACACTACTACTTGTGCAAAGAATATAACACATTATGCATGTGGAGTGAAATGAAAGAGCACATGCCCATGTGGGGGCATTAAATTTTCCGCCACATTCACATGCTTGAGCTGACAATTGGGATTACGATGCATCATCATGAACTAGATGATGTCACACCCCCAAGGTTCATGCCCAAGTATAACCTTGGAATTTCATTGACGTATGACATCGTGAAAGTTCTCTATTGGTAGCTTGGGACAACCAAGTATACTTCACCCAGACTACGCCTCTTCACCTAGAGCTTGCCCATACTATGTTATGGGCTAAAAATGAGTCACACTCTTACTCTATGCAACTTAGTTGTATACTTAGACATTTTTTTAACATTAATTAACATTTACTCATTCTGGCATAGAATAGAAAACATGTGAAACACAAGAGACATAGATATAGTGCAAGCGACACTAGCGGTGCCTAATACATGGCTTCATTTATTATATTGTGAAACAGAAACAATGCATTACAAAGAGATCACTACTGTCCCAGTTACATATATGGGAAGAGTCAGATCTTCCCCGTACAATAGAACTATCCATAATTTTGGATCTGTCAAACCAAGAATTCCTTTGTTTCTCCTCCTTGTCGCATCTTGTGGTGCTCCCCACTTGTGATCCCAGCCTCAAACTACCTCACACCTCTTGTTTTCACACTTCCTTGTTCCTTTGGTTGTGCATCTTGTGCTCTTATATGGACATTGAACTTCAAGGGTCACCAATTTGAATCATCACTTCCTTTGGGTGCATCAAACCCCTTCACAAATCATCACTCAACTAAACCATCATGCCCCTCCATGGATCAAATGCACTCAAACGAGCTTGTCTTCCCATCAGCTGCCTCATCTCTTGGTCGATGTGCCCCATTCTTGGGTGCACACCCCTTTCCTTATGCTCTTCCTTATGTCGATCATCGTGACTCTCCGTGGGTGTGTC
This sequence comes from Picea engelmannii, assembly GCA_009831015.1. Classification (NCBI taxonomy): domain Eukaryota; kingdom Viridiplantae; phylum Streptophyta; class Pinopsida; order Pinales; family Pinaceae; genus Picea; species Picea engelmannii. The sequence continues at coordinate 125,907 of ML795305.1, forward strand.
ACCGGGGTCGTCCAGCCACTTTGGTGTGCCCATGATGTGAAAGAAAGATGGGTCCACTCCTTGGTCTGTGTTCCTAAGTTGCCCCATCCTTTCCCAAATGCAACCCAAGTCTCTATAGTCTATCACAAGGGAAGATGGGTGTGTTCACACTTGGGATCTCACATAACCATTGTGCCCCAAGGTGCTTCCACCCATGTCCATAAGACAAATTGTTTCCCAATATATTGCACCCCCCTTGTGCTCTTTGTATGAGTCATCATCAAATATGTCCAAGGAGCACATGCACTCGGTTGGTATCATGGGAGACCTTACATCCTCCCCCACTAAACTTGTTGCAATCTCAAAAACTTACGTATGACTTGAGATCCATAGCGAGTTTTGTCAAACTCCTGAATAATGTCCTCATATTTCCACAAGGACTCATATCTCTCCCAACTATCATATTCATCATGTTTTTCCTGCCAATGGATGAAGTACTCACACACTTGACCTATGCCCCATCCTAAGGTGTGATGCGCCAAAATCTTCTCTACCTCAAACTTTGGCTTATCTACAAAAATGGTTGGTGCTCAAGATGTCTTAACTTGACGTGGGTTATCTGGATATCTTTGACATGACTTCAATTGGCTAATGTGGAAGACAAGGTCAATATGTCACATGTGGAACAAAAACTCCAATATGCAGGTGACGTTACCAATCTTCTCAAGAAATTTGAATGGTCCCTCATACCTCCACAGAAGAGATGGATCCATCCCTTTAGGTGGTGGAAATAAAAATATTCACAACTTGAGTAAGACCAACTCTCTTACTTGGAATTTTAAATTGTGTTTGTTGTGATTTTCCCATTTCTTCATTATGTCTACTACATTATTCAAGTGTGTGTGAGTTATCTCCAACCGATACTACCAAATCTTCACAAAACCCATGGTTGATGGATTCGTTCCATAGTATCCTTGTGTCACAAAATGTGGAGTTGTGGGTTGGTGTCCATTCGTCAACTTGAATGGATTGTATACCATCATTGATCTCTTTTGCAGGTTGTAGCTAAACTTGGCGTCGTCCAACAAGTCCATCGAATTCATCTAATCTACTTGTACATAGTGTCACAAGTAGTCCTCTAGGAGTGAATTGATTTGTTTGGTTTTCCAATCTATCTGCAAATGGTAGGTTGAACTCTTCAACAAATTTTCCCCCACAATATTGAACAATGTTGTCCAAAACTTACTTGTGAAACTCACATCCTTATCCGACGCAATGTTTAGAGGAAGACCCAAATATTTCACTATGTGCTTGAGAAACAACTTCACAATTTCTTCTACGTTGTAAGGAATATTCAGCACAATGAACACAAGATACTTGGAGAATCGATCTACCACAACCAAAATATTGATGTATCCTTGCACCATCAGAAGTTGTGTGATGAAGTCCATAGAAACAATCACCCATGGCCTATCTGGAATCGGTAAGGGTTGCAATAGTCTTCCTCTCATTCTGGTCTCTGACTTATCCTTTCTCCAACAATGCCAATGTCCTTCGCTATCCTAACTGGCTAGACCATGTTGAGTCATGGAATTCCTTCACGAGTTCCCTTCTAAGGTTGGACGACTTAGGGACATAGATTCATTCCCCAAAGTACAACAATCTGTCACGTAGCCAAAAAATTTCATTTTTCCATCCTTCCCCTACTTCATGATGTTCTTTGTTGTGTAATCATGCTCTAAACCTTATTTGATCATTTTTTGCAACTCTTCCAAGATATGAATCTGACTTCCCACTAATGTAGGCAACTCGTCCTCCTCCTCTAGCACTGCGAGTTGTGTCATTGTGATCAATGAATCTGCAAAAACATTTAGCCTACCCGACTTATACTCGATGGTCATTTCAAAGTCTACGAGGAAGTATTACCACCTTACCTTCTTGGGTGACAAATTTGGTTGTGTCACAAAGTAGCTTGTCACAACATTGTCTGTCTTCATGACAAATGGCTTGCCCAGAAAGTAGTGTCTCTAAGTGTGCAAATAATGTACTATTCAATGATCTCCTTCTCATGAATGGGGTATCTCAATTCATGATCTTGGAGGTTTATCCTCTCAAAGGCAACCAGATGTCCCTCTTGTGTCAAAACCCCTCCAATGGAAAAGTCTCATGCGTCCCTATGCACTTCAAAAGATTGATCAAAGTCTGGTAGCTTCAACATTGTAGTGGTGAAAATTCTGTGTTTTATCTCTCCAAATGCAAACTTTCTCTTCTCTATCTGATTCCATGCTTTCTCCTTTTTCAACAATTCAGTTAGTTGCATAGCAATATTTGAGTAGCCCTCTACAAACTTGCTATAGTAGTTGGCTAGTCCAAGGAAGACTCTCACTTCACGAAATTTCTGCGACTCTTCCCAATATTCAATTTTCTTGACCTTCGCAGGGTCCATGTGAATGCATCCTTGGCTAATCCAATGCCCCAAGAATGATATTTCAGTTTGTCCAAAAACACACTTAGACTTATTCAAGAACAATTGGTTATGTTGCAACGCCTCAAATACCTGTGCCAAATATTTCTTGTGCTACTCAATACTTTCGTTGTACCTACATTGTGTTTGTCTTCTGCAAACTATGGGAGCACCCCTTGGTCCACCTCTTGGTTCCAAGGTGCTTCATTGAAATTCCATCTAGATCTTGATTCACTGCATAAACCAAGCCTCTTCTACCTCAAGTTTTAGTAGGACACTTGACTCGACCTACTGTGAGTCATCGATGGTCTTCTCCCATCATACAACTTCATCCACTTATGTTTAAGGAGTTTCCCCAACCTGGGTTGTCCCACTCTGAGTTTGCGCAAAGCGTTTCATATTCTATATTGTGTCTTCACAAAGTTCTTCATTGCGAAACTTATATGATACCATCTATCACACCCCCAAGAGTCATGCCCAAGTCTAACTTTAGCATCTCATGCATGTGCAGAACCACAACGACTCTCTCTTGGCAACTTGGCCTAACCAAGGATACTTCACCTAGACTATGCCTCTTCATCTAGATCATAGCCATACTATGTTCTAGGCTATGGACGAGTCACACTTTTACTCTATGCAACTCATTCATATACTTAGACGTTTGTTAATATTCTTTAACAATTAGACATTCTTGCATACAACAAAAAAATGTGAAACACACGAGACACATATATAGTGTAGGTGGCACCAACAGTGCTTAATACCCAACTTTGTTTATTATATGCAAAAAAAACAATGCATTACGAAGACTAGACTACTATCCCAGTTACATAAATGGTCAAAGTCTCCTAACTTTCCCCGTACAACAAGACCGTCCAGACTTGTGTATTTGTCACACCAAGACTTCCTCCATTTCTTCTTTTTTCCTTATCATGTGGTGCACCCCACTTTTGCGCCTAGCCTTAGACTACCTCACATCTCTTGCCTTCACACTTCCTTGTGCCTTTGGTTTTGCATCTTGTGCTCTTATATGGAATCCATGGTCACCACTGTGAAACGTCACATCCTTTAGGCATGTCACACCCCTTTGCAAATTGGTACATTGAACCGAATTTTCGTGCCCCTTTTCAAATCGTCACACTTAACAGAACCATTGTTCCCCCTCATGGAACCAGCGCACCCAAACGAGGTAGTTCACCCATCAACCATCACATCTCTTGGACCGGCATGCCCCATCATTGGACATGCACCCCTTTCCTTGTGTCGATCATCGTGACTCTTAGTTGAATTGTAGATACTCACGATTTTGGAAAAATCTATTTTTTCAAACTCTTATGCTAGTGTTTGAACTTTAAAAATGAATTTTAGTAATATTAAAATGATGAACTTCTCCAAAAAAAAAAGTCTTCATTTTGTAATACAAATCAAAAAATATATTATAATAATAATAATAATTAAAAAGTTTGAATATGATGCATTGTGAAAAACCTATCTTTATTATTCCTTTTCTCTTAAAAAATCTTAATTTTATAATACAAATCCAAAAATATATAATAATAATAATAAAATTTGAATATGATGCATTAAGAAAAACTTGTCTTATTATTCATTTCTTTCTTTTGATAATAATAGTATGTGTATGGGTTGTGATTTGACCAATGATGAAATAAGTTAATAAGTTAACTATGTGTATGGGTTGTGATGTAACCAATGATGAAATAAGTTAATAAGTTAATGATGTATACATACCCTTACTTTGGATATGAGCTTGTAACCTCTTAATAGGAAACGAGTGTTCGTAATCATCACGCCATATATATATATATATATATATATATATATATATATATATATATAATTTCAAATTTTAAATTTTTTTATATTAACAAGTTATTTTTTTGTAATTTATAATTTTATATCATTTTTGTAATTTTATTTATTAAATTTTTTAATTGATTGAAGTTATTGCGTTGTGACTTTTAGTTAAAAACCTAAATAGAAAACCTACATGACACTGATTTCAATCCTACTACCATGTCTACCCGACGTGAGTAAGCATGCCCAATATTCCTTCTTTTTTTTCCCGACTGCTCGAACTATCTAGAAATGCTCTAGGAAATTTCTGAAGGCTTAGACCAATCAAGACCAAAAGGGGCATTGGATCTCCTATGGTCACATCGATATCAAAATTATTTTGAGTCATGGTCTCCCACTACCACCTAGCGTGACATTTATTTATATTTGTATTTGTATCTACCCAACACTTTCACTTTCGATTCTGGCTTGATTTGCCTTTTATTTATTTATTTTATTGAATTCCTTCTCTTATGAGTCAAGGCAGTCAATCATTGTGTAAGTGAGATAGGCAGTCTCTACAAATTGAGATTATCTAAGATTCTTGATGAACACATGCTCGAAACTTGACCTAATCCATCCCGTATTCAATTTTGTCTGAGTTAAGCAATCAAGCTCGAATTCAGTCTCTCTGAAAGTCGAGGGGTGGTGGGGGATCATTTGTTCTCAAGGGATGTTTCAAAAGGTGGATTGGAGAAGTTGGAATCATGAATTGTGTGTTGACTAGAATCAATAACTATGTCTTGACTGTAATCATGTACTTCTCGTTTTCACTAGCCAAAAAACATATATAAGGTATGCATGTATATACGTATCTTTTTGTTCGATAGGTAAACCCCAATCATGAGGTTTCTCTCTGTTTGGTGTGCCCTGTACCCCCTAATAATACCACTCATCTGGTTCCCCCAGCTATGGTTCCTTTATTGTCCGAGTTTGTTGATGTATTTTCTCCTCCCACAGGAGTGCCTCCATCTCAGTTAATTTAACACTGCATTGATCTCATCCCTGGAACCTCCTTGCCCAATGTTGCTACATATCATAATTGAAAACTCCATTTATCTCATCCCTGGAACCTCCTTTCCCAATGCCGCTACATAGCACCTTGCTCCTCTTGAGGCGAAGGAGATTGAACTCCAACCCTAGCAACTTTTGAATTCAACCCATATCCAACCTAGTTGTTCCCTGTGTTCCTCTCCCGCCTTCATCACTCCTAGGAAGGAAAATAATGAATGATGTCTGGTCACTTATTATTGAGCCCTCAACAAGGTCACAATCAAGAACCTCTACCCTTTACCCCAAATTCTTTATTGATGGATACCACCAAGTTCTTATGCACACTGCAGACACTTGGAAAACTTCTTTTAATACAAAGTTTGGGCTCTACAAATAGATGGTGTTGCCCATTGGTCTTACCAATGCCCCTACCACTTGAATGTGGTTAATCAATGACATATTCATACCCCACCTGGGTCATTGACATCTTCATACCCCACCTGGGTCATTTTGTGGTCATCTATCTGGATGACATTCTCATATTCAGCCACACCTAGGAAGACCACATTTGGCATGTCTGCATAGTCCTGGAACTCTTGCAGACTCATCAATTATAGGTGAAATAAAATAACTCTTATTTTTTTCAGAAGTCTGTTCAATATTTATGGTTCATCATTGATCAAGAAGGGGTGCACCCTAACCCAACCTAGTTACAAGCCTTGGCCAATTATCGTATGTCCACCAGTGCACTGGAAATCAATATTTTTCTAGGAGGAATTCAGTTTTACAAGTGCTTCATTTCCACCGTCTCTTATATTGCTCACCCCTTACATAAACTATATAATCAAGTGACCTTTGTATGGACATCTCTGGTGAATTAGCAGTTTCAGTGCCTCAAAGATGCTCTTTATTTAGCTCCTGTCTTGTGATTCCCTAATCTCCACCATCCTTCTAAGATTGAGATGGATGTTTCACGACATGCTATTGGGGATGTGCTTAAAGAGGGAGGTCATCCCGTTGCTTATCATTCATAGACCCTTTCAAACACCAAGTTTAACTACAACACATATTATAATAAATTTTAGGTGCAATCATTGAAGCAGTGGAGACATTACATTTTGGGTAAGGAAACTCTCCTCCATATTGTTAAAATATTGTGTAACTGCAAAGAATATTCTTATCCCCTTTTGTGGATAAAGATAAAATATACTTATTATTGATTATAACAATCCCCTTTTGTGGATTGATCATGTCGGGTATTGTAAATGACCAAATACCCTTTTGTGAATTGGTCAAACCCTAATTGTAATAGGCTAAATAAGAAGTTGGCCCCATAATATATTAAAGATGCCCCAAAATATATTAAAGGTGGTTATAACCACCTAGAAGAAGAAATCATCCCTACCAGTGAAGAGACATTTCCACACGTGCCAGAATTGTATAAATAAGAGAGGCTAGTGCCTCATCTGTACACACACTCAGCTCACTCATCTAGTGTGCAAGTTTTGAAGGAAGCTGCAGTTGTCAGTTGCCGAAAGAAGGAAGAGAGAGAGGCATGTTTCTCAGTGTTGGATATTCTTTGTTTTCTAGGTCATTATCTTGGCATTGTATTGGCTATCTATATTAAGGAAGTTTTGTTGGATTTTCTTCCCCTTGAGGATTTCCCAGGATAAATGCTTGTGTACTCTTGTGATTGTGTTTCTCTCAATGATCCTGTTCTTGCTATTGTTATCTAGTAAATTGAAAGTAAACTAATAATAGAAGAAATTTTAACATGGTATCAGAGCTAAGCTGAAGACAACATCATTCACAGGAAAAAGAAAAACGTCATTGTTGTCGTACATGAAAATTAGGGTTTTTTATTGAAGAAGGTTTTCAGCCCCAAATCCATCTAGAAGGGTGTGCCCTACCTCAAGGAACATTTTGGCATCTTCAGTGCACATTTTCAGTGGCTAGATCTCCTAGAAATTGAAACCCTAGTTTTCACAAAGTACCAGAAAACCAGAGTACTAGAAGTACCAGAAAACCAGAGTACCAGAAGTACCAGAAAACCAGAAGCACCAGTCCAGAAATCCGCAGATCAAGTTTGAAGGGGTGAAATTTGGATTTTCAGAAATCTGACTGTAGCAGCATACTCACCTCAATCCAGCGCATCTTTTGGTGAGTTCAGTTTTCAGATCCAAGAAATTTGATTTTTTTATTATTTCTATAGCCTGGAGGGCTAGGGTTTCTACTGCAAGAAAGAATGGCTACCAACATGAGGGTAGAAGACACGCTGGAAGGATCTACAAACTTCAGATCTTGGAAGCATAGGTTGCATATGATTCTAGATGAGAATGATCTCCTTGAACATGTTACAGTGGGTGTACTAGAACCAGATGAAGAAGAGAAAAAGACCAAGCATAAGAAGAATGAAAAGAAAGAAAAGAGAATCGTGTCAAATTCAGTGAAGGATCACTTGATCCCTCATATATCTGAACTACAGATAGCAAGGAAAATGTATGAAGCACTCAGCAGGTTATATGGAAGCAAAGACATTAGCGAGAATCTTACCTTAAGAAATCAGCTTCGTAATATGAAGATGGAAAACTCAAAATATGTCGCATCCTACCTTATGAGAGCTTCTTAGATCAGAGATCAACTTGCAGCTATTGGAGATGTCATTAGTGACAAGGAGCTTGTAACCACAACCCTAAATGGGTTTCCAACATTTTGGATTCCTTTTGTACAAGGAGTCTTTGCAAGAAGCAAGTTACCCAAGTTTGATAAGTTATGGGCATATTGCACACACGAAGAATCTAGACTTGCAGACCAACATAAGAGATTAATTGTTGATGAAGAGGAAGCTCTTACAGTTCAAAAGAAAAAAATAAGTTCCTTTAGAAGGAACACTAAAGAAGCTAACTCTGTAAGAGTTCTAGACAAGAAGAAAGACATTTCAAAGATTAGATGCTACAACTATCAGTGAAGACCAGACAATATCCGATATTCATATAGGAGCAAGAGGCTCCTAAAGATGCAGAACAAAAATATTCAAGATGAAGAAAAAGATGGATACTCAGATATAGTAGATGAGATGCAAGTAACTACAGGTTTCTCCAATACCATTCTTATAGATGCAGAGGGAGTAGGTTGATCCAATATGAAGAAAGAAAGAAAGAAATGTGTGAACTCAAGAAGGCACCCAGGATATTACAGAAGAGAACTTCAAGGATGATGATTAGAAACTATCAGTTACGTGCAAGAGGGAGCTATGTCTCTGAGTTCAAAATGAAGGATCGTGATTTGATGCAGTTAGAAAAGCAGATGGATGGTGCCCAAATATTTTGATCAAGATGAATGAGATTCTTTTAGATCCCATAGCTAGACCTTCGTAGAGAAGGAATGAGCAATCCCACAGGTAGACCTTCGTAGAGAAGGAAGAGACCTTTGTAGAGAAGGGGAATGAGAAATTTGCCAAGGTTGGCCTCTGTCCAAGTGTTGAGTTTTGGATACTCTAGGGACATGATAGAATACCCTCGTAGAGAGGGGTTTGACCACCCTCGTAGAGAAGAATGTGGATGTTTCTCCAAGGGGCAGTGGGAAGATACTCTCCTCTAGCCAAGGATTGAGTAGCCTGGAACACAAACCTTGACCATGTGGAATGGTTAGTTGGCTATTAAGGTTTGTGTTGTGATCCTGCATGGATCATGGAAAGGGAGTCTAGTCTTGCCCAAGCTAGCATCTTAGCTTCTCTAGTTCATGTGGGATGACTAGGAATGAAGCTATGGTAGTAGTCCTCCCCAGTGGATGGGTGAGATAGATGACTACAAGAGAAGGGAGAACATAAAAGGGATGGAAAAACTCATAGGACATTTTCTGTGTGAAGATAAGATATCTTCTGTGTGAAGATAAGAAAGAGTGTATTCTGCACGAAGATAAAGAGAACAAAACTTTCGATGATTTATAGATATGTCAGTCAGTGATCATGATGCCAGATGACCAAGTGGATGCCTCCAGTTATCCAGTTGATGATGTTTCCCAGATGATGATGTTATCCAGTTGATGCTATTATCCAGTTGATGATGTTATCCAGTTGATGTTGTTATTCAGTTGATGATGTTATCCAGTGGATGCTGCTACCTAGTTGATGTCGACATCCAGTGACCTGTCAAAAGATAAAGAATATCCTTCTTGTTAAGAGGGAGTGTTAAAATATTGTGTAACTGCAAAGAATATTCTTATCCCCTTTTGTGGATAAAGATAAAATTTATTTATTATTGATTAGATCATCCCCTTTTGTGGATTGATTATGTCGGGTATTGTAAATGACCAAATCCCCTTTTGTGGATTGGTCAAACCCTAATTGTAATAGGCTAAATAAGAAGTCATCCCCAGAATATATTAAAGAGGCCCCAGAATATATTAAAGGTGGTTATAACCACCCAAAAAAAGAAGTTGGCCCTACCAAGACACTTCCACACGTGCCAGAATTGTACAAATAAAAGAGGCCAGCGCCTCATTTGTACACACACTGAGCTCACTCATCTAGTGCGCAAGTTTTGAAGGAAGCTGTAGTTGTCGGTTGTCGGAAGAAGAAAGAGAGAGAGGCTTGTTGCTCAGTGTTGGATATTCTCTATTGTCTTCTGGTTCATTATCTTGGCATTGTATTGGCTATCTATATTAAGGAAGTTTTGATGGGTTTTCTTCCCCTTGAGGGTTTCCCAGGATAAATGCTTCTGTACTCTTGTGATTGTGTTTCTCTCAGTGATCCTGTCTATGCTATTGTTATCTAGTAAATTGAAAGTAACCTATTAATAGCAGAAAATTTAACACATATTGATCATCCTCTGCTTACTTTCATTAACTTGTTGGAAGCATTAATTTCTACTCTACCTACCACCAGAAACCTCCACCATCTTTGAGAGAGATCCTCCACCGACAATCCACCGACTTAATCACCGACACTCCATCTATTTTGAGAATTATCTAGATCTTCGGGATCCTTCCAAGACCTCTATAAAAATGAGGCAGTTGTAACCATTTTGATCATCAAGCAATAAACTCATTTTCTGTGTTATTTTATGTGTTCCTTTACTTCTGCCCACTTCATTTTGGTATCAGAGCTTGGATCTGGGTCTCACTCCCTCATGGGAGGGCCCAGGATCCTGAGAGGAGTTTCCCAATAGTGGAGAGATGAGTGCAGGATCGTCACCTTGTTGTTGGAGCAGAAGTTGTCGCCCTATGCGAAGGATGTATGAAGGACATTGGTCGAGCACTACAACATCTATGGTTGAATGGAGATGGAGCAAAGGCTATAAAAGAGAATCAGAAGCCAGTTTTTGGCCCATGGCCAACATGGAATATGTGCAAGATGCCAACATTGTAATAGAAAATCGCTCTTTTAAGAGGCATAGGATTATAGTTTCTTCTTTATAGAGAGGAATGATGTCAAATAGTAGCTATTGCAACTCAACACTTTGTAGAATGCCAACCTTGCATTGTTAATTCTGCGAGAAGTCGATTTTCAGGGACTACATTGTCCTTGAAGAATAGAGGAACACGTAATGTTCTTCTCTTTTCTTGTGATGGAGAAAGTAAAATGTCTTATTGGAGTGTAAGTTTGGGTATTTACACAAGAAATTTTAAAGGTAGTATGAGTCATGTCTAATTTCAAATTGGAGTTGGCAGACTTCTTGCAGTTCCTACAAAGAATGTTATGTCAATTTTTCTTTTTGATGCTAAGAGTGAGCGATGTTTCCATTCTTTATAAAGGCATACAAAGCCTGTGCACTCACTTTTTCAGATAGAAGTGGATAATATTTGGCATATGTTGTGTTAGGATATGTATAGTGATAATATGCAATGTGCTTATTGGACATATTGAATGGATTTATATGTAATGGGCTTATAATTTGGGAATTTAGTAAATAATGCTTCTTGTACATGTGATAAAATGTTTAATGATAAGTGATGTAATGGGTGCATGATCGGTAGTACCTGACACCCTAGATGTTTTTGGTCCAAAGTTTTAAAGTTTAGCCATAGGCAAGCTATACTCCCCAAGTGTTTAGTAAGCCATGTTGAGTCAGGCCTGCATGGATTAGTGTGATCATGTAGCGTGTATCCCTCTTATGTATAGAGTGGATGTAGCATCAAGTTGTGGAATTAACCACTAGGTGGGTACGAGGGTGGTAGGTGTACTCGTATCTAAGTTTGATGGTGATCGGAGAAGTTAGATCTTCGATTAAGGAGAGGAATGTGAGATTAAATAATCGTAGAGTGTGAGTTGGTCGAGACTAAGTTATGACTAAAGGAGTCTAATGTATTGATGAACCATGTATGTGAAAATGATACCTAGAGAACTGGCGAGTACAACGGATGGTACCCATGTATCTCGGTAGATAGATTTCTTTTTATATGGACATCAATGATGTAGGTGCAAAAGGAAGATGCAAAAGTTTGAGCATTAATCAATGTTATGCAGATACAAAAGAAGGAGCAAAAATGTTTGAGGATGAAACTCATAGTGAAGAAATACCAAGTGAGTGTGTGTGATGTAAATCAATTTCTCCATCATGCAAGGTTCATGGTCAGCCAAAACCACCAGTAAGAAAAGTTTGTGGTCAACTAGAAACCACTTGGTGTGATGGTTCTTGAGCGTTGTAATGGTTAGGGGTAAGACCTAAAATCCCAAGGTGATTTATGATGAGGGGAAGCTAATAAAATAAAATAGCAAATTGAAGGAACCCCAACCATATGAAGATAGAAATTGAATATGATGACATGACTCGGATAAAGACCTAACCAGATAAATAATAAGACATGTATTGGTTAAGGAGGAGACATGGCAGATCAAAGAAGAAACTTGTAGACATATTTACAAAGGCTTTAGCACAAGACCAATTTGAGTATTTGAGAGAAACATTGGGCATTGTAAATATTGATGTAATTAGTAGTAGAAATTAGGGGGAGTGTTGGAAGAATTAATTTCTACTCTACCTACCACAGGAAACCTTCACCATCTTCGAGAGAGTTCCTCCATGGACAATCCACCGACTTAATAATATTAAGCTCACACAGAAAATAGTTTGTATTATTCCACAAAACTCTTGGAGAGAGAGGTTGAGAGAATATCTCAACTTCCTCTAGCTAACCCAATCCAATCCCTAAACTCTAGTAGAGGAATTAATTAGGCATTATCTCTAACACCCCCCCTTAATGCATACATTACAAAACTTCACAAATTACATAACATAAAAGGTTACAACGCTCTTTCTCTTCCTCTTCTTCGAGCTCTCATGTCAACTCATTTAAAGTATAAATGTTTCAGATCATCATTCATGCTCTTGTACGATTGACAATTTTGACAATCTTGTCTCACTGGGGCTTCCATGAGAAAAGACGTCAATTATTGATGCATTCTATGAACATGTCTCCATATGTCGGATTTTTGATTTCGACTATGTCAATGTCTAGAAGAGAAGTTTGGATACAAAATATCCTCAACATTCAAGTATACAAGGTGACTTCCAATAAAAACAGTTCTTAAAACCGGCATTACCAATTTATATCAAGAAACAAGAGTCCTTATACTACACTTACTTGCACACCACACATATATATTAACTATTTTTATAAAGTAATGATTCAACACTCGAATTTTACGTGCAGCACAACAATTTTCTGCCACTGATACACATAATAGATCAATGACTGCAGACCATCGATGATAACTATACCCAATTTTAGAGCACCCTCGATGACATTTGTGCTCGTCTTCCTTTGGAGAAAGTGCTAATGTAGAACCCAATAACTTTCTATCAGCTAAAATTGAAAAAGTGCCAATGTAGAACCCAATAACTTTCTATCAGCTAAAATTGAAAATTTAGAACACTCATGCTATTGATGATGTTGTTAGCATTGTTGTTGATGCGGAAAATTGCATAAATTTGTTGAAATATTGTTCATTAATGAAGGACAAGTGGAACACGTCGGAATCATATAATGTGGCGAACAAAGAGTTCCTTCCTTCATATCAGTGTCCAGCGTTAGCTCACAGAATACGTCGATGTAGAAGTTAATGTTGATGTCGTATATAAGCTCAGGATCAATAGTCTTCACTAGATCTATCTGACTCAAACAGGGTGTCACTTCTTTGTCTTTGTTGCTCATCTAGTTTGGATCCAGGGTAGAATCTGTTGTCACGAGAGCTGACTTGATCGATTTGACATATGTGGCAATTCCCGATACGAGAGGACATGTCATTGATGTCTCAGATTGCAACGACATCTTTTCATCACTGCCTGCATTAATTCGCAGTGTTTGTGCCCCATTTTGCACTTGTTGTCCTCCATCACCATCAGAATTACATGATTTTTCATCTGAAGGATCGCACTCATGATCACCGTCATCTTCATGTTCATCTTCGAAAACTGTCTCATTTTCCTCCTCATCTTCAAAGAAAAACACATAATCTATTGTTGTAAAGATCCCCATAGGAAAGAGCAGCTTGTGAGATAGACAGATGGTTCCTGCAGGCAGCAACTCAGCAATGGCTAACCTGCTCTGATACCAAATTGAGAATTGAAAGTATTAAGTTCACACAGAAAACAGATTGTATTATTCCACAAAATAACAAGAGATATATCACATTTAAATAAGTGTTGTGAGATCCAACTTATTCCACTTTTGGAGGGAGACATCCTCTAGCTAACTTAATCCAATCCCTTAATTCTAGTAGAGGCACGGGATCCTTCCAAAACCTCTATAAAAATGAAACAGTTGTAACCATTTTGATCATCAAACAATAAAATCGTTTTCTGTGTTATTTTATGTATTCCTTTGCTTCTGCCCACTTCATAACTCTCAATCTATGATGCAAGAACAACGCCACCTCACATGGGCAACTTATATTCAAACTATTTCACCTCATCGTTAAGTATATGCGGGGCACTACTAATATAATGGCATACCTCTTGAGCGCGCTTCTCTTCAACTCCACTGTCAAGCTTCTAAGGGGTTGGTCCAGTCGATCCAAAAACCTTCGGAAAACGGGCTTTTAATAAAGGCAAGGAGTGAGTTTGTGGGTTCCGAAGGGTATTTATGATCCGGGGTAAAGAACTCAATTTTTTCTTTAGCCAACTCGACTCCGTCGCCATGCATTTCAAGTGACTCCATTCATTCATCCATGTGGTAGCTATCGTTCGTATCCTAAATCCCGGAAGACTAAGCTTATCTATTCCGGTTGCTTGATGACCCTATCAATTAGCTGAGAATATATCCTGATCTGTATCCCGAATCGCGACAGAAGAAAAAATATCCAAGACGCGCTATGTGGGTGTGGTGGTTTGGTCTGTGTGCTGTAAGAAAGAATAAATAGTATCCCGGGCTTCGCCCAGCCCAACAAGAGAAAGAAATAGTGCCTACCCACGAAGATTCCTCAAGCAAATGGTTTGGAAGGGCAATGAGTAAGTTTTGTAAGTGAAGTAGTGGTTAACACAACAGGTTGGTAGCATTGTCGCACTGAAGTAATGCAAGAAGGGCAATTGGGTATAGTGATAATGGCCTTTTAAAAGGGAAAATGAAAGCTAGGAGGAACGACCAAAGAAGAGATAATGAGGTTTTCACTACCGCTTGAAACAAGGAAGGCCCCGCTACCAATTGTGATAATAGGGACTCCCTCCAGAGAAAGAAGCCCAGGAGCATAACAGGTATGCCTGCATATACGTGAAAACACAAAGTAGACCTTCCAGTGTATACGTATTTTTCAGGTCTGTTTGTTAGTCAAATTGGCTATTTCATTACCGAAAATCCTAAATAATATAAAATTATGGGTGGGTTTTAAATAATTCTAAAGAATTCTTAATCATAATTTTTGTCTTACTTTCGAGCCATTTCTTTGATTGTGTTAAATGGCATTTTTTTGGTCTAACTTTCGAGCCACTTCTTTGATGGTGTTAAATGACATTCCAGAAAGCATGGGTGTTGTCAAGCGGCTGACAAAATGCATGATTGTAGCTACTTCTGGTCATTGCCAAATGGAATTCTAGAACAATCCTGTGTGTTCCACTCCAGTGAGACTCTACTATTACATATGCTCCCTTGACCCTCCACAAATCAAAACATGAACAACTGTGCAACTCTTTTAGGATAAAAAACACCCTCACCAATATTGTTCGTAATGATCCGAATACTTCGCTGACCTACTTGTTTACATGTGTTTACTTGTTGAATGGTCTCTTGATTTTGGCCTTAGGGTTTACTGATGTGTTATATATGTGTATTGTAGCAATAAACAAGAAGATATAACCATGGAACATACCTCAACCATATGCAATATGATAGACAAGCCAAAACATCTCAAATATGCTTTTATTCATAAAATAGAAGAACCTGCTACAATGAAGATGCCGATCTGGAATGCTCAACAGATGGCTAAGAAGATAGACAATAGAGTTGTTACAAAAATCTCCCGACAATACCAAATAAACCTCCAAAGGTTGGATAAGATATGAAGACCAATACCAAGGTAGATCTAGCTGTATGAAGTGCAAAAGCCCTAACTAGATGATGTCATGTCCTACTCGAATGTTGAAGCTCCTCAACAATTTGGACCTGCTGCCAAATGTTTCTAATCACCCCAAGAAAGATGTCAAACAATAGATCGGGTGATGGCAAGAACAACCGAGGTGCCCGAATCTCCAAGATCACTCTCAAACCCTATGGATCTGAACCTCCTCCAATGTATGGTGAGCCCTCCTAGATGGTTGAAACCCTAATAATTCGGCCTCTCTCCTAGAGACCTCCAACAACTCCACCAATCCACTATAATGATAGATCGGAGCACGACAATGAAAACCCAAGTGATCAACTAGGTCAAATACCTGCTAGATCCTTAGATCTAGCTAACCTCCAAGATGTGGTGCACCCTCTTCTTGGGAAATCGTCCCACTCTCAATATTGATGAATCCACCACCAAAATACCCTCGGAGTCCACCAAGAATAATGATATAACACCTGAAAGGGAAACCCAATACCTAGAATCCCCAAAATCACTTCTCCTCAGCTAGGACAAATCCTCCCTCAATGAATGGTGTGCCCCTGTTGCTATAAACCCTAGTTGGTGCGCCCTCTCTCTCTCTCTCTTCCCCTACAACTGATGTAGAATCCTCTTGTAACTCAGTAGATCTGGAACTAGAATGGTGTGGGAGAGTATTGCATCTCCGAGACCAAGCTTGGGACAAGATAGGTGGAATCTTTCACCACTGAATCGTCCTCTAGGGTTTGTTAAGTCAAAACCCTCGAAACCCCCAAGAGACGGGCCCTCTAGCTAGAAGCCAGAAATCCAAAAGATAAACATACATGAATGAATTGAGTAGAGGCGCTTGCCTTTCCTTTATACTTTTTTCTCTCCTTGTCCCTCCAAAGTGACTTTCATTTTATTAATATTTAATTAATTAATCAAATCACTTTAATTAATTAATTAACCTTTTTACCTCTGAAAAACACCTTATCTCTTCTTGTGGCTTCCCTGGCCACTAAAAGTCACTTCTCACCATCCCATCCTATAGTGTTTCTTCTCCCAATTCCAATGAGCTATTACACTGAGAGGTTCCTCCAAGTAATGTGCCCAAAATGACCTCTTCAGTGAATTCAATCAGCTTATAGCTCAAAATAGTCAAAATCAAGGAAATCGCCAGAATGCAATGGAACCAAATCCAACCTGTGCAGAATGGCTCATAATGATGGAATATGATGACCAATGCAATATGGACCCCACAATGTCTCTCAATAACCCCTGTACGTGCTATAACATCCATCTGGGTACTCTGGTCATCATAAACCTCTGCATTGTGATGATGTCTCAAAGTGGGGACATTACAGTCCTCCCTGCTAGAAAATTGCTTGTCCTCAAGCAATAACCAAATCCCCTCAAGTATAATACCAGTGTGCCATGTCCACCTATGGGATACATAGTAGAACCCATCCACAGATGAACACTCATACCCTCTGCCCCCTGGGCCCCATATCAAGTCATGACCTGCTAGTCTCTGGGAAGCATAACCCTAAAATACACCAACTCTAGGAGTCTCTTGCCTATTACATATGGCCTCATCTTGAAACGAATCCATCCTCCAAGTCTCTACCCAGATCCATATAGTCTCCAACAACTGCTCATGATGATTCCCGAATGAGGTGTTGCAAGACCTCCGTGAGACACCCGCAAGCGATGCACTCCTCTCAACACTGAAGCTCAATGGAAATTTAGAATAACTTTCCCCTACAATGGTCCACTCTCCCCTGTCAGTGAGTGAAATGCTCAATCCTACAATCCTTGGGTTCCATGCTAACCTCTGTCAAAGATCACCCTACTGGCCCTGCACTACTTTGACCATGACTTCCTACCCCCTGCATACATCTTGAATCACCCTCTCATGGGTCCTCCAATTTAAATACCTATGACCATTGGACCTGTTGTCAAGAAACTATATCAGTAAAGACACCTTTGTAGAAGAAGTACCTGTCCAAACATCTCCATGCCCTATCATGATGATCAAGAGGGAGGAAAGGTCTCGCCCCATAGGACAAGTACCTACAAGCCCACTCCAAATCAAGTCAAGGTGGAGTGTGTGGCTCTCTGGTGCAACCTAGGTCGTCATGTAGTGAAACATCCTGCTAACCATGTGAACTCCCGGATCCCATGGCAAACTTGGAATTTTATCACTTCTAGTCTCCGCTAGTTGCTCCTGTGTCGGACTGATCACTGGCAGAAGCCCTCTGTGCTCATCTGTTGTCACCTAGTCTATGATGCTCATCGTCACGCACCAAGTCTCAACTGTCTATCTAACACGATCCACCTCTAACCTGTTGTATGTCGTAAAAGTACTCCTGTCATGTAGTCTTAGCCTACTCACTCTCCATTCCCTTAGCCATGACCTATCCCTCCTCGTGTTGTTGTCTATGATAAAAGTGTTAAGACAGGCTAATAGAAACATCTGCAGCTGACTGTAGGACTGGGAGGTGTCACATGCTTTGGTCAATCCCAAGGATTCGACCAGAAGCTCATCCATCGATATCCATGATAGATGCTCTCTTATGGTCATCACTGAATCCCAACCATCCAGTACAACTAGAAGTAACCCCTTTGACTTCTAGTCAACCAACCTCCATCTCTCATCTCCCATGTAACTGCTGAAATGGTGAAGGTGATTCCCCACAACTATGTGTTGTTGCAAATGAGTGACATCTACATACTCCCCTAAGTGTGTCTCCTCCCTACAAGGTAGTACACCCCTCTGAATCCCACTATATATCTTGGAAAGTACATGTGAGTTATCACTAATCATTGTATGCTCTGGCATACTCATGTCATCTCCCGTAGACTCATGTTGCATCATAGATCCTAGGCATATTGTTGGATCAACCTCTACATGGAGGTCAACTGCTCTCAGAACACAAATGGAAGTGTCCTCCATCAATTGGTGCTCCTCTGCTAGATCACCAACATCCTCTACCAACGTGACTAATGGATACATCTGAGTGTCCACTAAGACAGATGAAGTGGATCTCTGACGGATCTCCTCAAGAGACTCATCTGACCTAGACTCTGATTCTTGAAGGGTGGTCTATGTGCCTCTCAAGAATCCTTGAGTGCTCTCCAACTCCTGAATAAGTTTGTCTACCTCCAACTCCTGCTCCCTTAGAGCCTCATGATACATCTCATCAATCCTCAATAAGTAGTCCCTGTCAATCAACAACTACTGGTAGTCGATCCTCATCATAGATACTCTCCCCCTGAGAGTCTGAAAATCATCCATGGAAAATCCCAGATCTGAACTACCATGTGTCAATGATGCTCTCCAGCAGTAATCTGCCATCACTGCATGCATGTCATCAATACGTCTAGTGGCTTCTGCGATCATAGCCTCACTAACTCTCAACTGTGTTGCTAAGTGGTGTGACTCCTGATCATGGTTATGCTGAGGTGCCACCTCATATCCCTCACTACTATTGTCAGTCCTACTAGTGTCAACTCTGGAGTCCCCAAAAACACTCTCTGCATAAGATAAAATTTTGAACTTCCCACTGACTACTGTGTTGTTGGATCCTCCTATCTTCCACTGCACCCCATCACTAGGTGCTACCTCCCTCTGAATCACACTGTATCCTATATGAGAATCCATATCCTCCTGTCCACTCACCCTACTACTATCATCTACGCCTGGATCCCATGTAGATGTATCCAGACACGTTCCATGGTCGTCCTGACCAATAAAGAGTGCATTCTCATCAATGCAGGTTGATCCTGGAAGGAGTGTCCGATCAACCTGTCAGCATCCAATATCTGCTCAACTAACATAGTCTCCAAAAACTATGACTCAATCGCCTCTGACTGATCTGTATGCGTAAGGTCCCATGTATGTACTCCCTGTATCTCCTCCTGGATCGGTGGATCTACATTTTTGTGTTGTACATCCCTCACACAAGGCTCATCAACCCTATCTAACATGCCACTAACCTCCTCAGACAATGTGGCTATCAGAGGTGTCTGGAAGGATGACATACGTGTCATGGCCATCATGGGAAGTTCATTAGCTCTAGGTGCTAACACGTGTGTCTCCTCACTAGTGTCACCACTCTGTTGAGGCGTAAGGTCATCAGTTGTATGTGATATGTTTGTTGAGACATTGGTGCTATTGTCTTGTCCATCCAACTACCTATCCACTACACAAGGGTCATCATCCTCCTCAAGCGTGTTAGTAGCATCATCCTCTGTACAAGAGTCACTATCACTAGCCTCTATACAAGAGTCACTATCATCATCATATTGTCCCAAATCATCATCTATCGCTCCATCCTCACACATCTCATCATCAATGTCATATTGTGCCTCAACAGTGTGCTTCTGGTCCCTACCCCTGCACCTATGATCTGGTTCCCACGACCCCTTGCAACTGTAACAAGGTTGTGTGATCCTAGTGGGTGTGGGGTTTCTCTGTTCTTCCCACCATCTAGATGCTTCTTTTCTCTTTTTATCTACTATGATGATCCCATGTAAAATATCTTCTTCACTCCAATGGGGATTTCTATAGGCTACATACTTTGGGAAGGTTATTATAGCCCTAGTTTCCTCGCTAAGGACGTGATAAATGATTTCCAAACATGATATCTCAAGGCACATCCTATCCATCTCTCCTTCTGGCTCTGTATGTATGTGCTAATTCCCACTGGCTGGCAGGAATCTAAGCTCTGATACCACTATAATGATCCCAAGCCATTATGTGAGGTCATCACGGTTTTGGGTGTCTTTAAAACTTTTTAATGGTTATGGTATTTTGTCAAACACTTCGCTGACCTACTTGTTTACATGTGTTTACTTGCTTAATGGCCTTTTGATTTTGGCCTTAGGGTTTACTGATGTGTTATATATGTGTATTGCATCAATAAACAAGAAGATATGACCATGGAACATACCTCAACCATATGCAATATGATAGACAAGCCAAAACATCTCAAATCTTCTTTTATTCATAAAATAGAAGAACCTGCTACAATGAAGATGTCGGTCTGGAATGCTCAACAGATGGCTAAGAAGATAGACAATAGAGCTGCTACAAAAATATCTCGACAATACCAAATAAGCCTCCAAAGGCTAGATAAGAGATGAAGACCAATACTAAGGTATATCTGGCCATATGAAGTGCAAAAGCCCTAACTGGATGATGCCATGTCCTGTTGGAATGCTGAAGCTCCTCAACAATTCGGTCCTGCTGCCAAATCTGTCCAATCACCCCAAGAAAGATGCCAAACAGTAGATCAAGTGATGGAAAGAACAACCCAGGTGCCCGAATCTCCAAGATCACTCTCAAACCCTATGGATCTAAACCTCCTCCAATGTATGGTGCGCCCTCCTAGATGGCTGAAACCATAATAATTCGGTCTCTCTCCTAGAGACCTCCAACAACTCCACCAATCCACTAGAATGATAGATCGGGGCATGGCAATGAAAACCCAAGTGCTCAATTAGGCCAAATACCTGCTAGATCCTTAGATCTAGCTAACCTCCAAGATGTGGTGTGCCCTCCTCTTGGGAAATCATCCCACTCTCAATACTGATGAATCCACCACCAAACAACCCCCAGAGTCCACCAAGAATAATGTTATAACACCTGTAAGGGAAACCCAATACCTAGAATCCCCAAAATCGCCTCTCCTCAGCTAGGATGAATCCTCCCTCAATGAATGGTGCGCCCCTCTTGCTATAAACCCTAGTTGGTGCACCCTCTCTCTCTCTGCCCCTGCAACTGATGTAGAATCCTCCTGTAACTCAGTAGATTTGGAACTAGAATGGTGTGTGAGAGTATTCCATATCCTAGACCAAGCTTGGGACACGCTAGGTGGAATCTTTCACCACTGAATCGTCCTCTAGGGTTTGTTAAGTCAAAACCCTCAAAACCCCCAAGAGATGGGCCCTCTAGCTAGAAGTCAAAAATCCAAAAGATAAACATACATGAATGAATTGAGTAGACGCTCTTGCCTTTCCTTTATACTTTTTTCTCTCCTTGTCCCTCCAAAGTGACTTTCATTTTATTAATATTTAATTAATTAATCAAGTCACTTTAATTAATTAATTAACCTTTTTACCTCTAAAAAACACCTTATCTCTCCTTGTGGCTTCCCTGGCCATGAAAGTCACTTCTCACTATCCCATCCTTTAGTGTTGCTTCTCCCGATTCCAATGAGATATTACACTGAGAGGTTCCTCCAAGTAATGTGCCCAAAATGACCTCTTTAGTGAATTCAATTAGCTTATAGCTCAAAATAGTCAAAATCATGGAAATCTTTGGAATGCAATGGAACCAAAGCCAACCTATGTGGAATGACTCATAATGATGGAATATGATGAGCAATGCAAGTTGGACCCCACAATGCCTCTCAACAACGCGTGTACTCGCTATAACATCCATCTGGCTACTCTGGTCATCATAAACCTCTACACTGTGATGATGTCCCAAAGTGGGGACATTACAGTACCGATCACGAAATTAGTTTCTACTGAAATATATACTAAAAATGAAATTAAAAACATTTTGATATAATTCCAATCTTTCATCTGATTTGTTTCAAATATTTGTTTCTTGGTCACGTTTCTTGGTCACGAAAATGTAGAAACTATTTTCTCTTTTTAAAATTTTAAGCTTTGATACAATATTCACTGTTTCCAGGTCTGCATACTCTATATAGCCAATAACTAATACAACCTTTGACAGTACACATTCACTTTCATATCCGATATGGAAATACGCTATTCAGATACTGAATCCATGATACCCATATAAACTATAAAGCCAGTTTGACCCATTTATACTATGGACTTCTCTTTTTTTACATATAGCCTTTTGGTGGACAACTTGCTTTAGGTTTTGGACAATTCCTTTGGGAAATATATACATGGTAGAATTCGGGATTGCTGGTATTTTACTGATGGTACTGCGGGTTGCTTGGGAGGGAAAGTGTGAATTCATACAGTAATGAAATTAAAAGACTTGTTGGGAATCTGTTGAGATTAATTGCGGAGACATTACAGTTGAAGCTTGATTTCTTTGAGAAGAAGTTTGGAAAGCCATACCAAAAAATGAGGATGAATTACTATCCTCAGTGCCCCACACGAGATCTTGTTTTCGGTCTGAGTCCACATGCAGACATGACTGGCATTACGCTCTTACTACAGGAGGATGAAGTAGTAGGATTGAATGTCAGCAAGGATGACCAATGGATAGTTGTGAAACCAATTCCTTATGCTCTGGTTATTAACGTCGAAAACTTGATAGAGGTAAACTTATGATCATTAAACATTAATCGCCATATTATCCTAACTTTGTCTAATAAACGTTTTACTCGGTACTATGTCGTTGGTTTTCCAGGTAATGACTAATGGAAGATACAAGAGCATCGAGCATCGGGCAATGGCAGACCGTTTCAGGGCTAGGATGTCTATTGGAGTCCTTTATGCTCTTGAATTCAACGCAGAGATCGGTCCAGCACAAGAACTCATTGATCAAACTCATCCACTTTTGTTCAGGAATTTCATTCATGAAGGTTACAATTATTATTATTTATCTCGCGGAGTGGAGGGGAAGCACTCATTATATGAGTATGATGGTATCAAAAGCTCTGGTAATCAACATTGGAAACTTGATATGACTAAACTTATGATCCTTATAGATTAATCGCCCTCTTATCCTAACGTCGTTTTAGAAAAATTTGAATCAATACAATGTGGCGGGTTTTTCAGGTAATGACGAATGCAAGATACAAGAGCGTAAAGCATCGAGCAATGACAAACCGTTGCAGGGGTAGGTTATTGATTGTAGGCTTTTATGCTCCTAAATCTGAAGCAGAGATCGGTCCAACACTGGAACTCATTGATGAAACTCATCCATGCTGGTTCAGTAATTTCATTCATGCATATTACATGAAACATTATTTCTATCGTGGGGTGGAGGGGAAGCACACATTATATGAATATGCTGGAATCATGGGTTAGTTTATCAGGTTAGTCAGGATGTTAGTTGAATGTTATTAATTATAAGTAGGAAGTTATGGGTAAATCCCGAGTGACTCTCTTTATGATTATGGTAGGCCTCCCTCATGTCTCCATCCACTAAGTGATTGTATTTAATAATGTGTATTTAATAATATGGTAGGCCTTCGTCATGTCTCCATCCATTAGATATGGATTTCAATGGAAAAACAACAATCATATTTAAATTATGAATATGGTAGGCCTCAAATTTTATATTATGAATATGGTAGGCCTCCTTTATGTCTCCATCCATTAGATATGCATTTGGATTTTTAAGTTTATATTATGAGTATGGTAGGCTTCCCTCATCTTAGTTTAGCATAACTCAAATTTTAGGCTTTTAAAGTTTATATTATAAATATGGTAGGCCTCCCTCATGTCTCTATCCATTAGATATGCATTTTAATAATCATATTTAAATTATAGGTTTTTAAAGTCTCCATTTATTAGATATGTATTTGGATTTTTAAGTTTATATTATGAGTATGGTAGGCTTCCCTCATCTTAATTTATATATACTATGAGCATAACTCAAATTTTAGGTTTTAAAAATTATATTATAAATATGGTAGGGCTCCCTCATGTCTCCATCCATTAGATATGCATTTCAATGGAAAAAAATAATCATATTTAAATTATAGGTTTTTAAAGTTTATATAATGATTTTTTATATTAGTAATAATAATTATAGCTTTTTTAAATTTATATATTGGTTTTTTATTTTTATAGTAATAATTATATCAAAATATTGATTTATGATATTTAAATTTT
>ML795305.1:154890-165472 GCA_009831015.1 Picea engelmannii
ACTTGAGTCATTGAAAAGATATAATCATAATCATTCTACCATTGTGCCACCTACTAGAAGAATTGGGAAAGTTACGTGGAAAATGTGAAATTTGGCACTCACACCCCTCATTTCTCTACTCATATATTATAGATCACACATAATACAATGACCATCCAAACTATGATAACTATCCATGACTTTTGCATAGTGTAACACATAGAGAAATCACCAAAACTAGAGACATTTGACAATTAAGATCCCCTAAAAACATTGTGACGACCAAAGGCCTCAAAAACCAAATGTTCCAAGTTGGGAAAGCAATTAGAACCACCAACCTAACATACCATAGTTGAATAATAAAACCACATTTAATAATACTCCTCATTTTGTTGTCCTTAATAAAACATTATGCATGTGGAGTGAAATAAAAGAGCACATGCCCACGTGAGGGCATTAAATTTTGCTCCACATTCACATGCCTGAGATGACATTTTAGATTACGATGCATCATCGTGAATTATATGATGTCACGCCCCTAAGACTCATGCCCAAGTATAACCTTGGAATTTCATGTCCGTGTGACATCGTGAAATTTCTCTCTTGGTAGCTTGGCACAACCAAGGATACTTCACCCAGACTACGCCTCTTCACATAGAGCTTACCCATACTATGTTCTAGGCTACAAATGAGTCACACTCTTACTCTATGAAACTCAGTTGTATACTTAGACATTTTTTAACATTAATTAGCACTTAGTCATTATGGCATACAATAAAAAACATGTGAAACACAAGAGACATAGATATAGTGCAAGCAGCACTAGCGGTGCCTAATACGTGGCTTCATTTATTATATTTTGAAACAGAAACAATGCATTACAAAGAGATCACTACTTTCCAGGTTACATAGATGGGAAGAGTCAAATCTTCCCCGTAAAATAGAACTATTCATAATTTTGGATCTATCAAACCAAGAATTCCTTCGTTGTTCCTCGTTGCCTCATCTTGTGGTACTCCCCACTTGTGATCCCAACCTCAAACTACCTCACACCTCTTGCTTTCACACTTCCTTGTTCCTTTGGTTGTGCATCGTGTGCTCTTATATG
Source organism: Picea engelmannii (assembly GCA_009831015.1). Lineage (NCBI taxonomy): Eukaryota > Viridiplantae > Streptophyta > Pinopsida > Pinales > Pinaceae > Picea > Picea engelmannii. Next base: position 155,978 of record ML795305.1, read on the forward strand.
GACATTGGACTTCAAGGGTCACCAATTTGAAACATTTATTCCTTTGGGTGCATCACACCCCTTCACAAATCATCACTCAATTGAACAGTCATGACCCTCCATGGACCAGGTGCACTCAAAAGAGCTCGTCTTCCCATCATCCACCTCATCTGTTGGATCAATGTTCCCCATTCTTGGGTGCACACCCATTTCCTTGTGATCTTCCTTGTGTTGATCATCGTGACTCTCCATGTGTGTGTCACAGGGGTCATCCAACCACTTTGGTGTTCCCATGCTACGAAAGGAAGATGGGTTCACTCCTTGGTCTGTGTTCCCAAGTTTCCCCATCCTTTACCAAATGAAAACCAAGTCTCTATCGTCTATCACAAGGGAATAATGGTGTGCTCCCGCTTGGGATCTCACATAACCATCGTGCCCCAAGGTGCTTCTTCCCATGCCCATAAGACAAATTATTTCCCAATAGATTGCATCCCCCTTGTGCTCTTTGTACGAGTCATCATCAAATATGTCCAAGGAGCATGCACACTCAGTGGTTATCATGGGATACCTTACATCCTCCCCCACTAAACTTGTTTCCATCTTGACAACTTATGTATGACTTGAGATCCATAACGACCTTTGTCAAACTCCTGAATCATGTCCTCTTATTTCCACAAGAACTCATGTCTCTCTTAACTATCCTATTCATTAGGTTTTTCCTCCCAATGGATGAAGTACTCACACACTCGACATGTGCCCCATCCTAAGTTTTGATGCGCCAAAATCTTTTCTACCTCAAACTTTGTCTTATCTACAAAAATGGTTGGTGCTCATGATGGCTCAAATCGGCGTGGGTCATCTGGATCTCTTTGACACGACTTCAATTAGCTAACATGGAAGACAAGGTTAATATGTCACATGTGGAACAGAAACTCCAATCTGTAGGTGGTGTTACCAATCTTCTCAAGAACTTTGAATGGTCCCTAATACCTCCACAGAAGAGAGGGATCCATCCCTTTAGGTGGTGGATATAAAAATATCCTTAGCTTTATTAAGACCAACTCTCTTACTTGGAATTTTTCATTGTGTTTGTTTTGATTTTCACATTGCTTCATTATGTCTACTTCATTACTCAAGTGTGTGTGAGTTATCTCCAACCGATGCTACCAACTCTTCACAAAACCCACGGTTGATGGATTTGTTCCATAGTATCCTTGTGTCACAAAATGTGGAGTTGTGGGTTGGTCTCCATTCATCAACTTGAATGGATTGTATACCATCAATGATATCTTTTGCAGGTTGTAACTAAAATTGGTGTCGTCCAACAAGTCGAGGGAATTCATCTAATCTACTTGTACATAGTGTCGCAAGTAGTCCTCTAGGAGTGCATTGATTTGTTTGGTTTTCCAATCTATCTGCAAATGGTAGTTTGAACTCTTCAACAAATTTTCCCCCACAAACTTGAACAATGTTGTCCAAAACTTGCTCGTGAACCTCACATCCCTATCTGACCCAATGTTCAGAGGAAGACCAAAATACTTCACTATGTGCTTGAAAAACAACTTCACAACTTCTTCTACGTTGTAAGGAATATTCGACACAATGAATACAAGATACTTGGAGAATAGATCTACCACAACCAAAATCTTGATGTATTCTTGCACCATTAGAAGTTGTGTGATGAAGTCCATAGAAACAATCACCCATGGCTTATCTGGAATTGGTAAAGGTTGCAATAGTCTTCCTATCATTCTGTTGTCTGACTTATCCTTTATCCAACAACGCCAATGTCCTTTGTTGTCCTAAGTGGCTAGCCCATGGTGAGTCGTAGTATTCCTTCATGAGTTCCCTTATAAGGTTGGAAGACTTAGGGACTTAGATTCATTCCCCAAAGTAAAAAAAATGTCACGTAGCCAAAAAAAAAATTCATTTGTCCATCCTTCACCTACTTCATGATGTTCTTCATTGTGTAATCATTCTCTAACCCTTCTTTGATAATTTTGTGAAACTCTTCCAAGACATGAATCTGACTTCCCCCTAATGTAGGCAACTCGTCCTCCTCCTCTAGAACTACAAGTTGTGCCTTTGTGATCAATGAATCTGCAACAACATTTAGCCTACCTGACCTATACTCAATGGTCATGTCAAAGTATGCGAGGAAGTATTACCATCTTGCCTTCTTAGGTGACAACATCGGTTGTGTCACAAATTAACTTGTCACAACATTGTTTGTCTTCATGACAAATGGCTTGCCCAAAAAGTAGTGTCTCTAAGTCTACAAATACTGTACTATGCAATCATCTCCTTCTCATGAATGGGGTATCTCAATTCATGATATTGGAGGTTTATGCTCTCAAAGGCAACCGGATGTCCCTCCTGTGTAAAAACCCCTCCAATGGAAAAGTCACATGCGTCCATATGCACTTTAAACGATTGATCAAAGTCAGGTAGCTTCAACACAGGTGTGGTGATAATTATGTGTTTTATCTCCCCAAATGCAAACTTTATCTTCTCTATCTAGTTCCATGTTTTCTTCTTTTTCAACAATTCAGTTAGTTGTGCATCAATCTTGGAGAATCCCTCTACAAACTTTCTATAGTAGTTGGCTAGTCCAAGGAAGACTCTCACTTCATGAAATTTCTGCAACTCTTCCGAATATTCGATTTCCTTGACCTTTGCAGGGTCCATGCGAATGCATCCTGGTCTAATCCAATGCCCCAAGAATGATATTTCAGTCTTCCCAAAAACACACTTAGACTTATTCAAGAACAATTGGCTTTGTTGTAGCGCCTCAAAGACCCGTTCCAAATATTGCTTGTTCTACTCAATACTTTTGTTGTACCTGCATTGTGCTTGTCTTCTGAAAACTGTGGGAGCACCCCTTGGTCCACCTCTTGGTTCCAAGGTGCTTCATTGCATTTCCATGTAGATCTTGATTCACTGCACAAACCAAGCCTCTTCTACCTCAATTTGTGGTAGGACACTTGACTGGACCTACTGTGAGTCATCGGTGGCCTTCTCCCATCATACAACTTCATCCACTTATGGCCAAGGATTTTCCCCAACCTGATTTGTCCCACTCCAAGACTACGCAAAGCCTGCCATATTTTGTATTGTGTCTTCACAAAGTTCTCCATTGTGAAACTGTTATGATACCATCTATCACACCCCCAAGAGTCATGCCCAAGTCTAACCTTAGCATCTCATGCACCTGGGACACCACAATGACTCTCTCTTGGAATCTTGGCTCAACCATGGATAATTCACCTAGACTACACCTCTTCACCTAGAATATACCCATACTATGTTCTAGGCTAAGGACGAGTCACACTTTTACTCTATGCAACTCATTTGTATACTTAGACATTTGTTAACATTCGTTAACAATTAGGCATTCTTGCATACAACAAAAAACATGTGAAACATAGGAGACACATATATAGTGTAGGTGGCACCAACAGTGCTATATACCCAACTTTGTTTATTATATGAAAAAAAAATAATGCATTACGAAGACGAGACTATTATCCCAGTTACATAGATGGCCAGAGTCTCCTGACTTGCCCCATACAACAAAACTGTCCAGACTTGTGTATTTGTAACACCAAGACTTCCTCCATTTCTCCTCCTTTACTTATCATGTGGTGCACCCCACTTTTGTGCCTAGCCTTAGACTACCTCACATCTCTTGACTTCACACTTCCTTGTGCCTTTGGTTTTTCATCTTGTGCTCTTATATGGAATCCATGGTCACCAATGTGAAACGTCACATCCTTTGGAAATGTTACACCCCTTTGATAATTGGCACAATCAACCAAATTGTCGTGCCCCTTTTCAAATTGTCACACTTAACATAACCATCGCTCCCCCTCATGGAACTGGCGCACCCAAATGAGCCAGTCCACCCATCAACCATCGCATCTCTTGTACTGGAATGCCCCATCATTGGACATGCACCCCTTTCCTTGTGTCGATCATCATGACCCTTAGTGTCTTTGTTGATGGGGTTGTCCAACCTCTCTAGTGCGCCCATGTTGCCAAGGATAGATGGGTCCACTCCTTGGTCTATGTTCCCAAGTTGCCTTGTCCTTTTCCAAATGAAACAAAAGTCTTCGTCGTCCGTCGCAAGGGAAGGAGGGTGTGTGCCCCCTTCGGCTTGCATGTCACCATTGTTCCCCAAGGTGATCTTTCCCATGCCCGTAAGAGAAGTTCTTTCCCAACTAATCGCATCCTGCTTGTGCTCTTCATCTGACTCATCACTGAATCTTCCCAAGGAGTGCAAGCGCTCGATGGGTATCACCGCAAGCCTTGCAAATGACATATTATCATGGGAGGGGTAGATATATAAACAATCCCTCGCTAGTTTAACTCTCAAGTTTGCTTGAATTTATACACTTGAATTATAGATACTCACGATTTGGGAAAAATCTATTTTTTCAAACTCTTATGTTAGTGTTTGAACTTTAAAAATGAATTTTAGTAATATTAAAATGATGAACTTCTCCCCCCAAAAAATAAAGTCTTAATTTTGTAATACAAATCAAAAAATATATTACAATAATAATAATTAAAAAGTTTAAATATGATGCATTGTGAAAAACCTATCTTTATTATTCCTTTTCTCTTAAAAAATCTTAATTTTATAATGCAAATCCAAAAATATATAATAATAATAATAAAACTTGAATATGCATTAAGAAAAACTTGTCTTTATTATTCCTTTTATTATTTTGATAATAATAGTATGTGTATGGGTTGTGATGTAATCAATGATGAAATAAGTTAAGAAGTTAACTATGTGTATGGGTTGTGATGTAACTAATGATGAAATAAGTTAATAAGTTAATTGCCAAGTCTACTCAGGTATACATACCTCCTACTTCGGATTTGAACTTGTAACCTCTTAATAGGAAAAGAGTGTTCTTAATCATCAATCCCGCTCACATTGTATATATATATATTATTTCAAAATTTCAATTTTTTTATATTAACAAGTTATTTTTTTGTAATTTATAATTTTATATCATTTTTTTTAATTTTATTTATTCAATTTTTTAATTCATTGAAGTTATTGCGATGTGACTTTTAGTTAAAAACCTAAATAGAAAACCTACACGCAACTGATTTCAATCCTACTACCATGTCTACCCGGTGTGAGTATGCATGCCCAATATTCCTTTTTTTTCCCGACTGCTCGAACTATCTGGAAATGCTCTAGGAAATTTCAGAAGGCTGAGACCAATCAAGACCAAAAGGGGCATTGGCTCTCCTATGGTCACATCGATATCAAAATTATTTTGAGTCATGGTCTCCCACTACCATCTCTGTTACTACCACCTAGCGTGACATTTATATATATTTGTATTTGTATCTACCCAACACTTTCACTTTCTATTCTGGCTTGATTTTCCTTTTATTTATTTATTTGATTGAATTCCTTCTCTTCTGAGTCAAGGCAGTCAGTCATTGCGTAAGTCAGATAGGCAGTCTCTATGAATTGACATTATCTAAGATTCTTGATGACCACATGTTGGGCACTTGACCTAATCCATCCCATTCAATTTTGTCTGAGTTAAGAAAGCAGGCTCAAATTCAGTCTCTCTGAAAGTCGAGGGGTGGTGGGGGATCATTTGTTCTCAAAGCATGTTTCAAAAGGTGGACTAGAGAAGTTGGAATCATGAATTGTGTGTTGACTAAAATCAATAACTGTGTCCTGACTGCAATCATTTACTTCTCGTTTTTCACTGGCCAAAGAACATATATAAGGTATTCCTGTATATACGTATGTTTTTGTCCGATAGGTCAACCTCAATCATGAGGTTTCTCTCTGTTTGGTGTGCCCTGTACTACCTGATAATACCACTCATCTGGTTCCCCCAGCTATGGTTACTTTATTGTCTTAGTTTGTTGATGTATTTTCTCCTCCCATGGGGGTTCCTTCGTCTCAGTTAATTGAACACTCCATTGATCTCATCCCTGGAACCTCCTTGCCTAATGTCGCTACATATCATAATTGAACACTCCATTGATATCATCCCTGGAACCTCCTTGCCCAATGCCACTACATATCACCTTTCTCCTCATGAGGCGGAGGAGATTGAATGCCAACCTCGACAACTTTTGAATTCAGGTCATATCCAACCTAGCTCTTCCCCTTGTGCCTCTCCCGCCTTCATCACTCCTAGGAAGGAAACTAATGAATGGTGTTTGGTCACTTATTACTGAGCCCTCAACAAGGTCACAATCAATAGCCTCTACCCTTTACCCTAAATTGATGATCTCCTGGACCACGTGTGTGGTGCTTGTTTCTTCACCAAGATGGATTTTATTGTTGGATACCACCAGGTTCTTATGCACACTCCACACATTTGGAAAACTGCTTTTAATACAAAGTTTTGGCTCTACAAATAGATGGTGTTTCCCTTTGGTCTTACCAATTCTCATACCACTTGAATGTGATTAATCAATGACATCTCCGTACCCCACCTGGGTCATTTTGTGCTCATTTATCTGGATGACATTCTCATCTTCATCCGCACCTGCGAAGACCACCTATAACATTTTTGCATAGTTCTGGAGCTCCTGGAGACTCATCAATTATAGGTGAAAGAAAATAAGTCATATTTTTTTCAGAAGTATGTTCAATATTTATGGTTCGTCATTGATCAAGAAGGGGTGCGCCCTAACCCAACCTGGTTACAAGCCTTAGCCATATGTCCTATGCCCACTAGTGCACTGAAACTCAAGATTTTTCTAGAAGGAATTCATTTTTACAGGCGCTTCATTTCCACCGTCTCTTATATCGCTCACCCCTACATAAAATATCTAATCGAGCACCCTTTATATGGACATCTCTGGCGAATCAGTAGTTTTAGTACCTTAAAGAAGCTTGTTGTTTAGTTCATGTATTGTGGTTCCCTAATCTCCACTAGTGTTCTAAGATTGAGATGGATGCTTCACGACATGCTATTGGGGCTCTTCTTAAAGAGGGAGGTCATCTCGTTGCTTATCATTTAGAAACCCTTTCAAACACCAAGTTGAACTACAACACATATTATAAATAATTTTACAGTCTGGTGCATGCATTGAAGTAGTGGAGACATTACATTATGGGTAAGGAAACTCTCCTCCATACTGATCATCATCTGCTTACTTTCATTAACTTGTTGGAAGCATTAATTTCTACTCTACCTACCACTGTAAACCTCCGCCATCTTCGAGAAAGTTCCTCCACCGACAATCCACCGACTTAATCACCAACACTCTGGTCGCTTCGAGAATTCTCTAGATCTTTGGGATCCTTCCAAGACCTCTATAAAAATGAGGAAGTTGTAACCATTTTGATCATCAAGCAATAAAATCATTTTCTGTGTTATTTTATGTGTTCCTTTGCTTCTTCCCACTTCATTTTGGTATCATAGATTGGATCTGGGTCTCTCTCCCTCACGGGAGGGCCCATGATCATTAGAGGAGTCACCCAACAGTGGAGAGATGAGTGTGTTATCCCCGATTTCTAGGGATAAGTAGGAGATCATGTCTCGAGGTCCACAGGTCCTAGACATGGAGTACCAAGAGCAGGATTGACCTGAGCATGGCCCTGGAGGGCCCATCTTTCTTCTTCTTCATCAGACTTGTCCTGTCAGCAGCAGCAACATCCATCACCTTCAACTTGGACTTGCATCGGAGAAGACTCTTGCTCCATGAGGTAATTGGTCCAGGTATCATGGTATGTGTCATGTTTGATCATTATAACTTTCAGATATATGCATCAGATTCCTTTCATTTCTGACAACTGCTTGGATCTTACACTAACCCACTTGACCATGGTTGGGGGGATTGACAGGGTACCCTAGCAAGCTTGTGCCCGTAGGTTTTGGTTAGCTACCAGGGGGGATTTTGAAGAGCCATCGTCCGCTCCCATCATATTTCACTTTTACATCTTATCTCCCATTCATCTTTCCCATTCCCCTAGTCCGGACATTAGGATGACTTATTTTGGGGTTACACCTTATCTTGTGGGAAGAAGGGGCTAAAGGCCCAAGGGGTAAAAGTAGCTGGTAAGAGATAAAATCCATAAAAAATAAAACCTAGAGATGCCTCGCCCAGGGATCCCCGAAAAGGCAATAAAAGGCCTCTTGATAAGAAACAAGAGGGACCCTAAGAAAAATAACAAAACAAGACCTAGCCAAGAGGATGGGGGGTCTCATCACGAGCCAGCCCATTATGTTCATAGGTACCTAGCAATATGACATTGCCATTATCTGGTTACCATGCCAGGGCAGTGACCTTTGGTTGGATGGCCAAGAGAAAGGGGGTCTCACCACGAGCCAGCCTTATCATCTCTGTGAAAGTACTCGTGGGTAACACTGTCATCTCTGGTCACCACGCCAAGGTAGTGTCCTCTAGTTATACCTTGAAATAAATAAATAAAAAGTAATAAAGAAAAGAAAGAATAAAGGCAATAAAGGGCTTGGAAAGAATTGCATCCATGACAGGTACACCTCGCCTCCTACAAAGGAACCCACAGATAATATCACCCCTGTCTTCCACTATGTCTGGACATCCTTTGACCACACCACCTCGTGTTACATGGCTTGAATGATATCCTTTGGGAACTTTCCTTTTCTTATGGATGCTGGCCCAATAGGGCATCTTGTCTTTTTCTTCAGCTTTGTATAGTAGGTCATTGTAATGTCTTTGAGCTATTAGATGATATGCTAGGGGTTTTATGCATGTATTTGATAAAATTAATGATGAAATATGATTGACATTACTATGATCCCGAGGACTAATGAGCCCATGGAGGGCGAAGTTTTTGATGTGCAGGATCATGCCCGACGGACAGGTACCAAGTGGATCGGTACACATGGGGAGATGATTAGTTCGGACCTCCATATGGCTGAAGAGCCCATCAGATGGTTGTTGGCACCTCATCAGGGGCAGAGACAGGATAGTGATTGATCGAGCCTTTGTACGAGAGAAGAAGAAGGACATTTTCATCCAAGACGCCTTGGTTGAGGCCAACCCTTGGGGATTGACCCACTGCAGGTGGAACGTCTCCCTCTGTTGACCCAGGACGTCCTCTAGAGGCCCTTGACGTCACCTCCAGCGCGTGGCACTTTGACAGGGCAGTTTGGCACGTGTGGTAGAGTTTGGAGGCCTAGGGAGGGCCAATGTTTGTCTTCTAGTGCTGTGATTTTCCCTAAAAAGGGCCAACGTCTCCCTCAAAGGGGCTAGACGTCTTGCTCATTGCTCATTTAGGGTTTTCTTTTAGCAGTTTAATGTAAGATAGAATGATTTTTAGTTATTAGCCTAGTCGGTTGTTTTAATGACCTAATTTTAATTAAAGTTCATTGGATGATATAAATTGAGCATGTTTTCCCTCATTTTGACATAACACAATTCACTCACACTTGTGAGGTCTGATTTTTGCACCCTTCTTGGGTAGATTTGTTGTCTAAGTGAGGCGCACTTGCTATTGGAAGGATATTTTTGGCATTTTGTGGCATTTCTCTC
>ML795305.1:213028-229255 GCA_009831015.1 Picea engelmannii
ATATTGACCAAAGTTATTGAATGCTTATCTTATTGATGATATTTATATTCATATAATATAACTTCAAATTGACAACTTATTAATTAATTCATTAATAACCTAGACATTAGTAACTAATGTGTTTATTGAACCATAATATTGTAAGTGTGTTGGATATGTAGGCATAGCTAGCACACACATATCTCACACATAGACAATAATAACAAGTGATGTTACTAATGCATATTTTTATAATGTTCACAACTAATCATGCATACAAATAAATAAAGTAAATCAAAATTCAAATAATCCTCATTAAAGAAAGAATAATAATTCAACATTCATCCATCTTTAAAAATGAATTATTATAATTTAAACATGGTAGGAACTATGTGATGAAACAAGGAATCACATATCGAATCCCAAATGTGATCCTCAATTGACTTAGAATCACCCAGGTCCTTTTAAACCCTTAATTCCATCTCGCATCTCCCATCCCTTCATTTGTTGAAATATGTTGGAGTTTCAACTATATTGATCTAACTCTAGACATAATCCAAATGTGAAAGAATCAAACCTTTCGACCTAACATCTCTAGTAGACAACTAGTATTAGTCATCACACATCTAGGGGAGTGTGGATAGCATGACCCTCCCACAACAGGAGGGGAGTGTGGATATCTATAAGAGAAGTCTGTATTTGTGATAATTTAGTTACAACTGGTAATAGCATAGAGTCAGGACTTAGTAAGGTTCCTGCAAAATAGGGGTACATGAAATCAACATATTAGTAGCCCCAACGTGTTTTAATTAAGTCAAGGTCCAATGGGACCAGTATAACACAAGGTTTGTTACTAAAAAAGACACCTAAAAGTTTTTTCATAAATTATGGTTGTGGAGTTTACTTCGGTTTTGTCAAAGCGCAAATTCATTACACCACCTTCGGACCACTAAAACCATTCATATTTTCTATTAATGCGCATGTAGCTAGATCTTCTTTATTAGGGTCATGTGGGTATCTAAGGATTTATGCACGATTCAGGAAATTAAATTAAAGGCTAGTCACATGATCAAATAAATAGTTAATTTCATGTTTGACTTTTATTACTAGTGTGTTAAGTAGCCATGAGGGAGAATGATTAAGTATCCATGAGTGAGAATGATTATGATAAGAAAATCAATCCCCTTGCTTGTTGTTTTTCTGAATTGATTTCCCTTGGCAAACCCAACTTTTGATTTCAATGACTTCTATGTGTGGGTTTTATTGATTATTATGAAAATATTGTGGTTTTATCTTCTGTCCCTTATCCCTTTAGTCATCAGTCCGTGCTTGAGCAGTCGGCCAAGAGCCGAATTGACGGTCGTCACTTCGATGTTTAAAGACCTATAGATTCAAATGCCCTACTTTTATGTGCATGGATGATGAGTGAAGGATAAGAATTTTCCATGTTGTCTATCCATTACTTATCTTTGAGTTGATTGATCCATGGATGAATGTTTAGTATTTGAGCCTTCTTATGAGTGAGTACCTCTGTGGCTTGATTGATTAAAACTTTGATTTATCTCTGCGTTTTTAATTGCTTGAACTTGGGTACATCTCTGCATTTTTATTGATAAACTCTCCATTGGGAATGATAAACCTTTGAGTTGAATGGCAATCCCTTGGTGAACCCAACTTTTGAATTCAATGACTTCTCTGTGTGGGTTTTATTGATTATTATGAAAAGATTGTGTTTTTATCTTTCGTCCTTTATCCCTTTAGTCATCATTCTGTTCCTGAGCATTTAGCCAGGAGTCGAATCGACGGTCGTCACTTCGGTGTTTAAATGCCCTACTTTTCTGTGCATGGATGATGAGTGAAGGATAAGAATTTTCTCTGCTATTTATCCCTTATTTATCTCTGAGTTGATTGATTCATGGTTGAATGTTTAGTCTTTGTGCCTACTTGTGTAGATTTGGGTTTTCCTTGAAATTCATCCAATCAATATTTAATTTAATATGCTTGGATTTTTAGTCAGTAAAAAACAAATTCAACACTCACTTTTTATATGGCTTCTCTTCCAAACCAAATTTAGAACAACCAAATTCAGCACTCACTTTTTATATGGCTTCTCTTCCAAACCATAGACTCTTATCATAGTAAACTGCTCAAAAACGAACCAGTCTCCCACTTTGGTGGTTTTTTCCAATTGTAGTGACCCTTTGACTAAAGGAATAATTATAATGAATACTTCCTTTTGGATAATAAAGTCTAATATAGAAATAAAAGAGTCTTAGATGAGAACTAATTATTATACTCATTTATTACTTCACACATATTGACCGAAGTTATTGAATGCTTATCTTATTGATGATATTTATATTCATATAATATAACTTCAAATTGACAATATATTAATTAATTCATTAGTAACCTATACATTAGTAGCTAATGTGTTTAGTGAACCATAATATTGTATGTGTGTTGGATATGTAGGCATAGCTAGCACACACATATCCCACACGTAGACGATAATAACAAGCGATGTTCCTAATGCATATTTTTTAAATGTTCACAACTAATCATGCATACAAATAAATAAAGTAAATCAAACTTCAAATAATCATCATTAAAGAAATAATAATAATTCAACATTCATCCATCTTTAAAATTAAATTATTATAATGTAAACATGGTAGGAACTATGTGATGAAACAAGGAATGGCATATCGAATCCCAAATGAGATCCTCAATTGACTTAGAATCACAGCTCCCTTTAAACCCTTAATTCCATCTCGCATCTCCCATCCCTTCCTTTGTTGAAATATGTTGGAGTTTCGACTATATTGATCTAACTCTAGATATAATCCAAATGTGAAAGCATCAAACCTTTAGACCTAACATCTCTAGTAGACAACTAGTATTAGTCATCACACATATAGGGGAGTGTGGATAACATAACCCTCCCACAATGCGAGGGGAGTGTGGATATCTATAGACATTACCATTTGGAACCATTAATTTTGTGACAATTAAGACTCACTCAATTGCATCTTCTTCAAAATATATACGCCAGTAAAACTCACATTACTATTTATAGAAATATGCTTCATTACCACCATAAATTTTGTGACAATTAAGAATCACTCAAAATCATCTTCTTCTTAATATATATCCCAATAAAACTCACATTACTATGTTTACAATAGGTTATGATACACTTACATTTGAAATTATTGTCATGATTGCTCTCAATCAACGTGAATTTCCACCTTATATGACTATATTTTATCTAGATTTCTAACTCCAACTAAGCCTCACAAATATTACATTTGCTCCACCTCATCTTAATTTATATTAGGAATACGAACGACCCCCATACCCATCCCATGTTTATTTTCTTAGTGGGTGTGTGAGGTTATGAATATTAAACTCTTTGTTTTGGGGATTCTACTGCATTGCATTATATGTGGTCTTAGTGGATCCAACCATAGGGAAATTTTAAGGAATCTTAAAGAAATGTTCTAATACGTTTTTTTAGTGGATCCAATCATAGGAAACTTTTAGTGAATCTTAAAGAAATGTTAATATTAGTGGACATAGTAAATGGATAAAGACATGTTAGAAGTTGAAATCATGCATCTCAACAAGAATGTATTCTCTTCTCTAGTGATCTTAGTAAAAAAGAAGGATAAGTCTTGAAGGATGGTCCTAGACTATAGGGAATTTATTAAATTGCGCTTAAAGATAAGTTTCTCATTCCTACCATTAATAAATTATTAACTTGTATTTGTAATCCCCTTAAAAAAGAAGGATAAGTCTTGAAGGATGGTCCTAGACTATAGGGAATTTATTAAATTGCGCTTAAAGATAAGCTTCTCATTCCTACCATTAATAAATTATTAACTTGTATTTGTAATCCCCTTGCTTGTTGTTTTTCTAAATTGATTTCCCTTGGCAAACCCAACTTCTGATTTCAATGACTTCTATGTGTGGGTTTTATTGATTATTATGAAAATATTGTGGTTTTATCTTCTGTCCCTTATCTCTTTATTCATCAGTCTGTGCCTAAGAAGTCGGCCAAGAGCCGAATCGACGGTCGTCACTTCGGTGTTTAAAGACCTATTGACGCAAGCTGCCCTGGTCGGCAACCGCGTCCACCAGGACCCTCTACCTCTCGGCCCTAAGAGTTATAAGACTCTTCTACTTCCTTATCGGAAGTTTGCAACCCACAGTTCTTTCAACGCTACTCCCGTGGTGACTTGATAGGAGAGGTCGGAATCTCGGCTCTCGCGAATTCAATGGTCAGATGATGTCCCTTCGGACCCCCGAGACCCGAGGTAAGTCCACGCTGACTTTCCCCTCGCTTATCGGGACCTTCGCTTTATCGCTTTTCGCCGATCGGGGTACTAAGCCCTTGGGGTTCAAACCCACCCGAGATCTGAGATGTCGATCTCGCGACCTCGCTTCCCCACGACCTCGCGACTAGCGAGACCAAATGCTTGTCCCTTCAACTCCCGAGATCCGATGTCCCGAGATTTCTCGCCGCGTCAACTTGACTATGGATCATTCCATGCACGAAAGCACCAAGACTTCGCTTCTCGCGATCCCGTGGTTTCCTCTACGTAAATCAAGAGCCTTACTTAACGAGCTCCCGAAACGCCCAATCCACGACCTTGAGTCGTGCTCCTCATGATTCTTTCGACGCTTCTGCTTTCCCAACCTTCAAACTTTCTTCTGTTCGCTCTGTAGACTTCACGCCACCTTTATCCTTGCTGCACCTTGAACAAAGAGTGTCTCTCTACGAGATGGTTCGCCAACCTATGACTATTCCTCGCGACTGGTGACTTCTTTGTTCTGTCTTCCACCCACATTCCACTCAGACATTCAGATTTCAATTCTTCCATAAAATCACATACGCAGCATATGAAAGAAATACGTAACAAGAAGCAAATAGGCAAAGGCATAATGCCAACAGCACACAGAGAATAAACACATCCATGGAATTGAATCAAGGCTTTCCTGTTCTCCTCTTCCCAGGCTTGCCTCTGAATCTTCAATCAAACCTGCACGTCACCTGCACGGTCCGAATAAACCAACACAACTCTGGGTAGATGAGAACATGAGTTCAACTGCCTGGCCTCCTCAACACACTCTATGCGGAGGAATTCAACTGCACTCTATGCAGGAATCTCTCGGCTCAGTCACGGAGACAATGGAAACTCAGTCTCGTCTCTCTCCCAGATTCCTAATCTGCCATGAAATTACATATGCAGCATATACAATGAAGGCATAACAAGAAGCAAGTAAACAACAACATAATATCAACAACACACAGAGAATAATCACAGCCATGGAATTGAATCAAAGCTTTCCTATTAATTCAATATCTGTACATGGGGATTCTTCACCAGTTCTCTGCTTTGCTCTCCTTTGCTCCTGAATGCTAATGCTGCTTCCAATGCTAATCTGAATGAATCCAATAATACAAAGGAGGGTGCCTATATTTCGTTTTCCCTCTTCGAAAGCAAAACTGTCTAATCTAGACTTAATTATCTTATCTACCTGCACTAAATCTAATAAGTGCCTCAACTAACTAAGGACGAGAGTTTATCTGCTCAAGGTCCGTTACAATGTGCAAGTGCGCTTTGTTATGAATGTTTTCATTCAAATGACGGCGCAACAACTTTCCAAAGTATTTCAAAAACATATGTGCTGGCACTGCCCAGCTGTATTTCTTTATCCACGCACTGGCTCGCTTGATGAGGTGTGGATGCTCCTGCATCATACTCCTTGGCTCAAAAGAATTCATGGGCTCCTGTCCATGAGCTCCTGTAACGTGTGCCCATGTTTATGCATCACCGCCTCTGTCTCCCAGCTTGCATCCTCCACTGGGTGGTTCTTCCACTTCACCAGGTATTCAAAATACTATTTTCTCCTGGTCTTTCTACCTACTCTTTTATCCAGTATGCACTCCATCTGAGGTTTATGTGCAACTGGTAATTGTTTCTGCCACTGGATCATTGGTTCCTCAAGTCCGGCTCCTGCATTCTCATCCCTATAGGGGTATAAATCCGAAATATTGAAAATCGGAGATATCCCGATGCCCTCTGGCAACTCAAGCTCATATGCGTTCTCCCCGAATTTCTTCAGGACTCTGCACGGCCCAATTTTCTTCATCTTGAGCTTGTTCTATGTTCTCCTCGGGAACCTTTCTCTCCTTAAGTGCGCCAGAACCATATCCCCAACTTCAAACTGAAGTTGCCTCTTCCTCTGATTGGCTCGGTGCTTATACTCCTGATTTGCCTTCTGCAGTCGTTGCTTCACCTCTGCGTGAAGTTCTTGCATTGCTTCAGCGAATTCCTCAGCCCTCGCACTGCTAGTCTCAGCCTGTTCTGACTCCCTCAGTTCAGAAACTCCTCTCGGCTGTGTCCCATACAAAATTTGAAACGGTCTCTTACCTGTACTCCGATTCACTGAATCGTTGTACGCAAATTCTGCCTGTGGTAGGATCTGATCCCAACTGTTGTGATGCTCCGCCACCAGACTTCTCAGCAAGTCTCCTAGACTTCTGTTGACCACCTCGTTCTGTCCATCAGTCTGCGGATGGTAAGCAGAACTGAATGCCAAGTCAGTCCCCAACTTCTTCCATAGCGTCCTCCAAAAGTGACCTATGAACTTCGTGTCCCGATTCGAGACTATGCTTCTCGGCAATCCATGCAATCGCACAATGTCTTTGAAAAATAAATTCGCGATGTGGGTCGCATCACTGGTTTTATGACACGGGATAAAATGTGCCATCTTTGAAAACCTGTCCACCACCACAAAGATGGAATCAACACCTCGTTGTGTTCTCGGAAAACCCAAAACAAAATCCATATTGATCGCCTCCCATGGCCTCTCAGGTATGGGCAATGGTTGATATAACCCAGCATTCTGCTTTCGTCCCTTCGCGTGTTGACATATCCTGCACCTGTCAACAAACCTCTTAACATCAGCACGCATGCCTGGCCAATAATACAATTCGCTCAGCTTGGAAAATGTCTTTTCATGTCCAAAATGACCTGCTAATCCACCGCTGTGGTTTTCCTTTACCAAATTCTCCCTCATAGAGCAATCTGGAATACATAGTTGATTGCCTTTGAAAAGCAATCCTTCCTGGATCATGAAATCAATCCACGGGCTCCGGTCTCTGAGCACCGGATTCTCGGCTGCCTCGTATGCTTCCCTGAAATCTGCATCTCCAGTATACATGTCTCTCAGGTTTTAGAAACCCAAGGTCTTGATTCTAAATTCCTGCAGCAATAAACATTTCCTGCTCAAAGCGTCAGCCACCTTGTTTGCAGTCCCCGAAATGTGCTTTATCACAAACATAAAGTTCGGCATGTACTCTACCCATTTCGCATGCTTCTGGTTCAACTTCTCCTGTTGAATTACGAACTGCAATGCGTGATTATCGCTATACAAAACGAATTCCTTGTGTATCAAGTAATGCCTCCACTTCTTCAATGCCTGTATGATGGCATAAAACTCTTTGTCATACGTGGAGTACTTCCGCTTTGCATCATCCAATTTCTCACTGAAATATGCAACAGGTCTGTCATCCTGACTCAAGACCCCTCCAACAGCATATCCACTAGCATCACACTTCACCTGAAATGTCTTCTAGAAGTCCGGCAACACCAAGATTGGTTTCTCTGTTATCTTGCGCTTCAACAGATTGAAGCTCCTTTCAGCCTTTGCTGTCCAAAGGAAAACCTTATGCCACTTCTTCACTGTATCCATCATTGCGGCGCTAATTCCACTGAAATTTCGAATGAACTTTCGGTAGAAACTAGCCAGTCCATGAAAACTCCTTACCTCGAAAATGTTCCTCGGCGATGGCCAATTCCTGATTACTTCAACCTTCTCAGGATCCATCTTCAATTCATTTGCCGAGATTACAAAACCCAAATAAATGAGTTCTGTCTGCATGAACGAGCACTTCTTCAAATTGATCAGCAGCTTCTCCTGTTGTAGCCTTTTCATCACTATGGCTAAATGCCTCAAGTGTTCAACCTTTGTCTTGCTGAATATCAGTATGTCGTCCAGGTACACGACCACAAATTTGCCAATGAATTCCCATAGGACTTCATTCATCAGCCTCGTAAAAGTGCTTGGCGCGTTTGTCAACCCAAACGGCATGACCAGCCATTCGTACAAACCCTCGTTTGTCTTGAATGTTGTCTTCCATTCATCTCCCTCTCTCATCCAGATCTGATGATATCCGCTCTTGAGATCTATCTTCGAAAAATAATTTGCCCCACTCAGGCAATCCATCAAGTCATCCATTCTCGGCAGTGGAAATCTGTACCTGATGGTGATTTTATTTATCGCCCTGGAGTCTGTACACATTCTCCAACCTCCATCCTTCTTCGGACTCAGTACCGTTGGAACGGCACACGGACTAAGGCTCTCCCTCATCAGTCCTTTATCCAGCAGATCCTGTACCTGCCTTTTGACCTCCTCATTCTTCTGAGGTGTCAGCCTGTACGTTGCCTTGTTTGGAAAACTTGCTCCGAGTATGAGGTCAATGTGGTGACTCACACTCCACATTGGTGGCAACGAACGAGGTAGTTCATCCACGATGATGTCAGCGAACTCTCCCAGCAGTTCTTGAACCTCTTCTGGCAAGTCGTCCACTCTTGTGCTTGTCAAAACAATTCTCGGCTTCCTAACAACAAAGAATTGTGGATCTTCGTTCTTCTCCAGCTCCGTGAGAAGTTCTTTCCCACTCATGAGAAGTATGGTACTGGTTACTTCTGGCTTCACTTATTTATCTTTTATCGGAAGCAGTCTATGGGTTCTCCCATCCTTCTCCAAGGTGTATGTGTTCATCCTCCCATCATGAACAACATTTCTATCATATTGCCATGGTCTACCCAGCAATATATGACATACGTCCATGGGAATAACATCACACAAAATCTCATCATGATAATTCCCAATTTTAAATTTAACTAAGCATTGTTTAGTGACACTTACCCAGTGTCCTTTCTGTAACCACGAGACTTTATATGGACTCGGGTGCTTAGTTGTTTCCAGCTCCAATTTCTCCACCATCCCGGTCGAAACGAGATTGTCAGTGCTCCCACTGTCCACTATGACCTTGCACTTCCTGTCCTTGGCTGTACAAGCCGTTCTGAACAGTCTGCTCCACTGCACTGAGTTGTCCACCTCTTTCTCAGGTACCAAAAGAATTTTGTGTGTCCCAAGTGATCTTCCGCTGTCAGCATCCTCATTCTCAACATCACGCCTCTGCTGCGCCTCAGCGATGTGAGATTTTCCTCTGTCCATCTTCCTCTCTAGACAGTCAACGGCCTTGTGTCCGTCTTTTCCACATGTAAAACATGTGATAACTCCTCCTCTTCCTCTACCTCGACCTCTAGTACGAGGAAGAATGTTGGCATCTGCATATTCGCCACCCTGCTCAGTATGCTGCCTTTGTTCTGGTTGTGGCTGCCTTTGTTGTGAGGTACCACCTCTTTCAACCCTACCCTGAGGTCTTTTCCACTCCTCCTTGGGCTTTTGGATTTTCTCCTGGGAAACTGCTTTGCCTCGGGGCTGACTCCGTCCTCGCCCTCACTGTCCCTACTTGCGGCTCAGTTTCTCCTTGGCTTTTAAAGCCATCTGGTATGCATCCTCAACTATTCAGATGGTAGCCATGCTTAGCTCGTCCTGAATGTCATACCTCAATCCATTCAGATACCTCGCCACCTTTTCATCATCGCTCTCCCGATGACCTGCTCGAATTTTTAGCCTGTAGAACTCCTCGGTGTACTCTTTCACCATCATCAACTTCTGTCTCAGGTTCTGCATGCGCCTGAACAGAGTGATCTGGTAGTCTCTCGGAATGAACTTCGCTTTCATCTTAGCGATCATCCTATCCCAGCTCTTGATCTTTTGTTTGCCTTTGGAACGTCTGTCTGCCTACAGCTCGTCCCACCATAAGGCTGTATGTCCTTTCAACTTAGTGACAGCATGTCTCACTTTCTTGTCCTCTTCGATGTCCTCATAATCGAAGTAGGTATCGAGTGCTCAAATCCAGTCCAGCAACTCTTCAGCATTTAGACTTCCCTCATAGACGGGAATGTCCATCTTTGTCTTCGAGCTCATCCTGGCAATAGCTCTTATCAACCTCTTTGTCGAGGCATCCTCTGCTGTGACCTCTTCCTCGTCATGTCCAGCTTCCTCTTCCACTTCGGAATCGCTGAACTCTCCAGCGCCAGTTCCGCGTCTCTGCGCAGTCTCCATCTCCTCCATCCTCGCCCGGAGATCTCGCATCTGGCGTTCCATCTCTGGATTACCTGTCGGTCTTCCCCTTCTTCGGGCATCTCTATCCTCACAATCAAGTGACTGCCTTTCTCTTCTGGGCGGAATTATGTCTTCTCTTTCTTTCTCTCTGCTACCTGAACAAAGAAAACTCCTCTCCCCGCTCTGATACCACTCTGACGCAAGTCGTGTGTATCAGAGTGCTTCCTCTTTCTCCTTCTCTTCTCTCGCCTGCAATATACAGACAAGATTTCTTAGGCTCTGATACCACTCTGACGTAAGCTGCCCTCGTCAGCAACCGCGTCTACCAGGACCCTCTACCTCTCGGCCCTAAGAGTTCTAAGACTCTTCTACTTCCTTATCGGAAGTTTGCAACCCACAGTTCTTTCAACGCTACTCCCGTGGTGACTTGATAGGAGAGGTCGAAATCTTGGCTCTCGCGAATTCAATGGTCAGATGATGTCCCTTCGGACCCCCGAGACCCGAGGTAAGTCCACGCTGACTTTCCCCTCGCTTATCGGGACCTTCGCTTTATCGCTTTTCGCCGATCGGGGTACTAATCCCTCGGGGTTCAAACCCACCCGAGATCCGAGATGTCGATCTCGCGACCTCACGACTAGCGAGACCAAATGCTTGTCCCTTCAACTCCCGATATCCGATGTCCCGAGATTTCTTGCCGTGTCAACTTGACTATGGATCATTCCATGCACGAAAGCGTCAAGACTTCGCTTCTCGCGATCCCGCGGTTTCCTCTACGTAAATCAAGAGCCTTACTTAACGAGCTCCTGAAACACCCAATCCACGACCTTGAGTCGCTCTCCTCATGATTCTTTCGACGCTTCTGATTTCCCAACCTTCAAACTTTCTTCTGTTCGCTCTGTAGAATTCACGCCACCTTTATCCTTGCTGCACCTCGAACAAAGAGTGTCTCTCTACGAGATGGTTCGCCAACCTACGACTATTCCTCGCGACTGGTGACTTCTCTGTTCTGTCTTCCACCCACTTTCTACTCAGACATTCAGATTTCAATTCTTCCATAAAATCACATACGTAGCATATGAAAGAAATACGTAACAAGAAGCAAATAGGCAAAGGCATAATGCCAACAGCACACAGAGAATAAACACATCCATGGAATTGAATCAAGGCTTTCATGTTCTCCTCTTCCCAGGCTTGCCTCTGAATCTTCAATCAAACCTGTACGTCACCTGCACGGTCCGAATAAACCAACACAACTCTGGGTAGACGAGAACACGAGTTCAACTGCCTGGCCTCCTCAACACACTCTATGCGTAGGAATTCAACTGCACTCTATGCAGGAATCTCCCGGCTCAGTCACGGAGACAATGGAAACTCAGTCTCGTCTCTCTCCCAGATTCCTAATCTGCCATGAAATTACATATGCAGCATATACAATGAAGGCATAACAAGAAGCAAGTAAACAACAACATAATATCAACAACACACAGAGAATAATCACAGCCATGGAATTGAATCAAAGCTTTCCTATTAATTCAATATCTGTACATGGGGATTCTTCACCAGTTCTCTGCTTTGCTCTCCTTTGCTCCTGAATGATAATGCTGCTTCCAATGCTAATCTGAATGAATCCAATAATACAAAGGAGGGTGCCTATATTCCGTTTTCCCTCTTCGAAAGCAAAACTGTCTAATCTAGACTTAATTATCTTATCTACCTGCACTAAATCTAATAAGTGTCTCAACTACCTAAGGACGAGAGCTTATCTACTCAAGGTCCGTTACAATGTACAAGTGCGCTTTGTTATGAATGTTTTCATTCAAATGACGGCGCAACAACTTTCCAAAGTATTTCAAAAACATATGTGCTGGCACTGCCCAGCTGTATTTCTTTATCCACGTGCTGGCTCGCTTGATGAGGTGTGGATGCTCCTGCATCACCTATAGATTCAAATGCCCTATTTTTTTGTGCATGGATGATGATGAAGGATAAGAATTTTCCCCACTATATATCCCTTACTTGTCTTTGAGTTGATTGATTCATGGTTGAATGTTTAGTCTTTGCGCCTTCTTATGAACGAGTACCTATGTGGCTTGATTGATTAAAACTTCAATTTCTCTCTGCGTTTTTAATTGCTTGAACTTGGGTACATCTCTGCATTTTTATTGATAAACTCTGCATTGTGGATAGATATTGAGGAGAGATGTTGACACAGAATTCTCCAAATATTCCTCGCAAACTTTCTAGGTTCTCCCAAGAAGGAAGAACCGGAACTCATTCTTCGACTGAAACTCCGACTGACCAACAACAATCTCGTCAAAGGAGATTTTCAAACGAGACTGTGAATAGATCAACTACATAATGTGCTCAAGCAAGTGCTATGGATGCAGCCTTCTTAGATAGGTTGCGCATTGATACTCCTATACCTGAGAATATAGGGAATACCTTAGGACAAGAGAATATTTCTGGTAATTTTCTTTGATTTTGTTTATTTTTGTTGTATTTTTGTGTATTTAAATTTATATGAAGTTAAATTTGTAATTGCTTTCAAATGTGTGTGTAGATAATGATTTTAGAGCAATGGACAATAATGAAAGAGAGTGTGGTTTTCATGAAGATTCAAATGTCGGTGCAGAGGGTAAAGGTGGATTTAGGAGGTCGCGTTATCAAGAAACAGAAGATTACACGCCTACACCCACCTATCCTTCGAATGTTGGTGATGAACTTCCCTGGGAAGGGATTACTGAAGAAATGATGCTTGAGAGATACTCAAGTGTTAAAATGAGGTTGGAAAATGATTTGGTGGTCTTGGAACTCCCTTAGGAGAGTAAATAAAAGCTTGCAAATTGTTTTGCATTCATTGGAAAACTTTATGGACACATATCAGAAGATGGGGCCAACCACTGATAGTTTTGTCGATCTAATGAGGCGGCGAAAGTCAGAGGTGATGGGCCCTAATAAATGGGAGGAAGTAAAAAATAGAGTTTCAAAAGAAGACGTCATTTCGATGTTCAATTTCAAATATGGGCCAAAGTGGAAGATGTTGAAGGTGCAATAATTTAAGCACCCTAACATTGCAGAACATCTGTATAATAGATTTTTGGCAGCATATGGGAAATTATCGTGGAATGATGAGGTTCCACACTATTTTGAAAGACACTTTTATGCAGAGTTTTTCTTGCACATGCACCCTGATTATACTAGTCTATCGTCCAAATAATATGGGACTGGTAAATGACGGACATATGATCACAAAGGGACATATCAAAATGAGACATTGTCAAGGCCTCCACAACCTTTAGTACCCCGTCCAACAAGGGCATTTGTTTCACATTCAAATTTGTAAGCTACATCATAGGTTGGCAAAGAAGCCAAGAATGCATTCGGGGAAACTTGGGAAGCGATTTTTTATGGTGTTGATGTTGGCATGAACCATCAGCAAGCGGAAGCCAATTCATGGGCCATATTTGTTTATAAAACAAATGTGAAGATAGATACCATGTCACCAGAAGATGTTTTGGAGTATGCAAAATTTTGTCGGGATGGTTGGAAGAAGGTCATTCAGAATGATGACCCGAACCACAGATTGGTATGTGTTCTAGTTAGTAAATTTTTTACGCACTCAGGATAGTTTACTTCTAATTCTAGATTTAGATATTATTGTATGAATATAAATAATCGAGTTGTTATTGTCATTAATTGCAGTTTGGATATATGTTAAATGAATCTCCAATAAGTAGAGGACTTGATTCCACAAGTTTAAATTTGAATGGGTTGAATCATGTATGTGTTTTCTAATAGTTGTTCAATCTCCAATATTTTGAATAAGAGATCAACAACATTTATAATTTTGTATAAATGTGAACACATTGAATTCTAGATTTAGTTCTTAGTTGTGTTGTTCACAGATCCCTATTCCATCTCCTACTACTTGGGAAGGCTTGTCTCAATTCTCATTGGGAGAGTTTGAAGAGAGTGAGAGTTCACAGGTATCATTTAGTGTGTTAAAATCATTTAAATTTAATGTGTTATAATCATTTAAATTTAATTTTTCAAATTTTCAAATTTGAATTGTGTTATATAGGCTAATGTGGAGAAGAGAGTACCTAAGAGTGTGCTTGAGAGGGAGATTGCGATTGAGGAGGAAGCACCTAGATTTGGGAAGGATGTGTCCATTCAAGATGATTCATAAATGTATGTTTTTTACTTTTATCAAATTTTTGTTTTCTCAAATTTTTAGTTTAGCCTTTCCTATTCAACGCTTTGATCAATTATTTTGAAATATAACCCCTGGATAAGTTTATCGTTGTCTTAAATGGTGTACATTCAAACATATTTAAGGTTAGATCATGATGAAGGCCTAATTTTGAACTTGAACATTTGATTATTTGAAAATAAACTCTATCCCACATCAAAAAAGAGAAAGTTTCTAAATTTTCTTCGATTGCAATCCTTGTTTTTTTGTCTAAGAATGGCATAGTATGGACATTTGTGTTTTTTACATACAAAGAAGTGAATTCCTTCTTGCTAGGGTATTTTCAAACTTTTAACTAAATTGGTTACCAATCGCAAAAATCAACATTCAATTAGATTTATAAATAAGCTCACACATATTATATATGTGAGTTATCTCACACATAATTTCAAAGAGCATTTGATTATATCTAATATGAATACATCTCATTTAAATGGTTTTTGAAGAATGACTTAATATACATGTGCAGATTTGGGTTTTTTTCATGTACATGTAAGATTATATGAGAACATCTGTTCCACCACAGAAAGAGGAGATAAATATTTTCTGGAAGAATGGTTTTTAAAATGAATATTTGTGAACTTTTTTAGATATAAATAATTTGTTTTAAGAATGTCTTAATATGGAGATTTATGAGTCCTTTAATTTGAAAGGGTGTCATGGAATTTGATTATATGACCACTGTAGAAAAGGAGAGAAGTATGTTACTGCTGAGGAGATTAGTATTTTATTATTGTGTAAATATGATCAAATAACATCACCTGGGATAAGAATTTCTGAAGGATTTATGACCTTATCCACAAGAAGAATTTCACTTGAATGATTTGAGACTTTATCCACAAGGAGATAAGTATTTCATTGGAAAAATGACTACATATGGAGATTTGTGAATTTTCTTCATACACAGTTCTATATTTATTTTCAGATTATTATCTAACTCTAACTCACAATTTGTTTTACCAAGAACACAATAACATCACCTGGGATAAGAATTTCACCTGAAGGATTTGAGACCTTATCCACAAGGAGAATTTCACCTGAAGGATTTGGGACTTTCTGCACAAGGAGATAAGTATTTCAGTGGAAGATTAACTTAATATGGAGATTTGTGAACTTTCTTCATACACAGTTCTATATTTATTTTCAGATTATTATCTAACTCTAACTCACAATTTTTTTTAACTAAGAACACAATTTTTCTCTTTAAATTTTTTAAGATTTTAAATCAGATTTGCAAATTGTTCAAATTATGTATGCTTAATGTGGAGAGTAACTATCTTAAATTTGTTTAACTGTGGTTGGGTATGTTATTATTTCTTATTGTTTATTTAATATTTAGTTACAGTAGATATGATAATATGGGTTATCTGGTTTTTTTTTATTGTTTTTTATTGTTACAGATGTCTAAATTATATTTGGTGGAAAATATGTTTACAATATATTTTGTGGGAATGAGTATGTTGGAGAATGAGACTTAATT
Source organism: Picea engelmannii (assembly GCA_009831015.1). Lineage (NCBI taxonomy): Eukaryota > Viridiplantae > Streptophyta > Pinopsida > Pinales > Pinaceae > Picea > Picea engelmannii. The sequence continues at coordinate 229,012 of ML795305.1, forward strand.
CTTTTGTTATGTATGTCAATTTTGTTTTAATCACAATTTTTGAATTCTGTATTATTTCGCATGTTTGAATTATAAATTTTTAATTTTTGAATTCTATTTTTTTTTGCAAGTTTGAATTGCAAGTATGAAGTGATCTATCTTAAAGTGATGGCTTAGAGTCCAGAATTTTGGAGTTAAATGTCTTATTTTTTTTATCATCCTAAAATGAATATGGAACCTATGTATTTTACAGTGTAATTATTCA
>ML795305.1:229416-240395 GCA_009831015.1 Picea engelmannii
AATAAACTAATGTTTTGTATATTCTCTTTTTTACAATGAATTAAATTAAGCATCAAACTCTTAAATATTTTTCTGCTATATATTAATTTAAATGTTTCATTTTATGTTCACTATGGATTGTTAAAAATATGATTCTATTGACATATCATCAAATAATTTTAGTAGAATAATTTTAGCAGAATAATTTTATATTAAAAGATTTATTTTTTTCTAGTTACTAATGATCAAATGTTTTTATGCTATGTATTAATTTAAATGTTTCATTTTATGTTCATTGTGGACTGTTAAAAATATGATTATATTGACATATCATCAAATAATTTTGACAGAATAATTTTATATTAAAATATTTATTTTTTTTCTAGTTACTAATGACCATGTTGGTTACATCGATGCACTTAACTAATAAAAAAAACTAAAGGAAAGATAGACATATAAGATCTGCTAAATGAATGAAAAGAAAAAATTAAAGTGTGAAATAATACAAGAATGTATTATTATTTATCAATTTAAGAATATGCAAAGTCAATAATACAAGAAAGTGTTGTTGTTTATATATTTAAGAATATTCAAACCCAATAGATGGACAAGAAAAAAATGAACTACCAAACATACAAGATTGTATCATTGCATATCTATTTAAGAATATATGATAGTAGATAACATGTTAAACCATGCAAAACCTATTTGAGAATATATGGTAGTAGAAAACAATTTAAACCATGCAAAGCCTATGTTGGTATGAACGACACTAAAAGGAAGAAATTTTCATGATCTACCAATTTTCTTTTAGAAAACTTGTGTTTGATTTTAGAAGAAGGTAACCAATGTGAAATTCAAACGAGGAGGTATGCATTCAAGCATTGTGTTTTACACATGCCAAAGAACAACACATTTTCCTTGTACAACTCAGATAACATGTATGAAAGGGAATTACATTAGGAAAACGATTTGCAGGCTATGGTTTAATACTATTCACATAAACCCACATTTTTGTAAGGGTCTTCACTTGACTTTAGGCAAGGTTGTATTAATTTCCTTAACTTGGAGAAGATCTATTAATTACAATTTATGCAATTTAATTCTAATGATTAACACTTTTAAATAAGTTTACATGAAAATCAACTTAATTATTAAAATGAAGATTCTAAATAATTTTAAATTTTAAATAGAAATCAACTTAATAATTTGAATGGAGATATTGGTATATATATGATATTATTATTAAAGTGCTATTACAACAAGTGGAAGAGATGCTTAAATTGTTTTTAGTTGTTAGAATATTAATTTAAAAAATGAAAAAAAAAAAAATTAACACTTAAAGAAGTCAATGCTCTCAAATCTAGGATAGAAGAGATGTTCAACTCTTTTTTGATTGGTGCAATAGTAATAAAAATAAAGTTATCAATATAGAAGAGATATCCAAATTAATTATAGGTAATGTTTATACAATAAAATCTAGAGATAGAAGAGATGTTCAACTCTTTTTTGGTTTGTGTGATAATGATAAAATAAAATTCTCAAAATGATGTGACAATAAAATAAAACCTTAAAATGGAGGAGATAATCAACTCTTCTTTAATTTTATTATGTAGTTATTAAAAAAATGTTGAAAGCTAGAAGAGATATTCACTTCAAAGTTCATATACCCTTAATAAAATAAAATCTCAAAATGAAAGAGATGTTTTTAACTTTTTTTTTTTTAATTTTGAAACAATAATTAAAAAAATTATTCAAAATAAAAGAGATGTTCAATTCAACTTTAATTTATATAATACTCGTAAAATAAAATAAAAATCGAAATGAGTTAAAATTTGAAACAAGATATTATTACAATAGAAAATATATTTTTTTTTAAATTAATGCAATATTAATAAAATAAAATGGAAAAAAATACTATTGAAAAAAATAAGTGTTCAATAGAAATGGTGTTTAACAATTTTTTAGTTTAAAATAAAATGTTCACAATACTAAAGGTATACAACTCAATTTTAATTGGCACAATGCTCATAAAATAATTTTGATTGGTGTAATGGTTGAAAAACATAGATAAAATATGGTTGAACCATATTTTATCTGTGTTTTTTAAGAATGATCTGGAGTTTTTTATACATATCCTATTTGGAAATATGATTGAAAATAGTCAAAACAAATCATCAAATTTTGGAATGTACTTTCGATGAAAAATAAAAAAATTATGGAATGTACTTTTGATGAAAAATTAAAAAATTATGGAATATACATGTGTCACTTGTTTAAAAACATCGTAATGGTATTCTATCTTCAATTATTCGTTCATGATCGACTTTGGACATTTTTCATTTTCTAACCTTTTTTTTTTATTGAACTTATATTAACTTTATGCGAGGTGCACATACCAAATGACTATATTGACAACTTGTGACATCTCACTGGTAGTATTGAAAGTGAACATGAGTATCGGTTTGATGGGTTTCTTGAAAAAAATATCATTTCAATGCAATGGATTAGCTTTCATATATAAACCGTTATCATCAAAATCTTCTAATAGCCTCATGTTTTGTTTTGTGCATCGCATCAAATAATATTTCGTGTTTTTAGTGTTGTCTATAGATGCACCCATGGAAAAAATATCTCCTGAAAATAATTGGATATATTGGACAAAAAATAATTTGTGTTAGATTATCACACAAGTACATCTACAAGTTATTTGAAAAAATTTAAACATAAAAATTACCTTCTCTAACAAGATCAGAAACTCTATCACCATCAACTGACACTACAGTTTCATTTGATTCCATCTCCTCTAAGATTACAAGTGACATTTTCCCTTTTACATTAAGTTCGGTATGTCTCCAATCTTTAACATATTCTGCATTTTCATTTTCACAAATATCTATGGATTTTGTGTCCTCTATGCAAACTGAACAAAAACAAGACTCATTTCTTCTATCAAATGAAAATACATTTTGAAAACATTTTGTTTTAACTGAATGTAGTTTTTGTGTCCTAGGTATTGTACTCGTGTCATATGAGATTGATCTATTTACATCTTGGATTCCAACATACCAAAAAAACTTGCACAAGACAAGAACTTGTTAACTTGAAATCTCTCAAGAAAATGATTGAAGTTTAAATATAAATTTGAACACGTTCAAATAAAACTATCTTGTGTACATGTGTAACATTTATATATAGACACACGTGCACACATCCCTTGACGGATTATATTCATGGATTAGCGCCATTTTGAACCATTCAACAACTTGTTTAGCGGATTCAAATCAATCGGCATGAGCGTTTATTTGATACCTTCGAAGTGCTCATTTTACACATGTCCATGCACTATTGTGCTCTCCTTTTCCATGACCAGTCTCCAAAAAAATTCAATAATGTGTAATGTTTAATTTTTTATGAAGACAGCATAACAATAGAATGATTGTGAATATTTGAATTGACTCGCACACCCATCTGACCATATCCAATTTCGATCGAATCCAATTTCACATTCTTTCAATGAATCATAAAATTTATCAAAACAATGTTGTACATAACGTGTGTCGTGTGCTCGATCATCACTTATATAAAAGTGATATTCTTTAATAACATGTCGATTGTCGTTGGTTCTTTCTATGTTATCAAGACATCATTGAGCATTTCTATATAGAATGTGGAAAAATATCATGACTGATCAGAATGATAATATTCACTATGTATTTCTTTTTGTGCAACGAATGTGTAATTCTCTGCAAAATCAACTACAGACAAAATTGTCCCTGGTGGAAACACTTCACGGGATTGTTTGGATTGTAGATCTTTCCATAGAGATCTATGTGAATGCTTGGTGTTTTTATAAATTTATTCCTCAAACTTCTTCAAAAAATATATCACACATATTTTATCTACCTTCAAATCAAACCTTTTGGAAATAACATTTGAAGAATGTGGAGTCGTGCTATTCATATATTCATATCTCTTCCAATTGACTGTTATATTAGAAAATGATTGATAATTCATATCAATATGATACTTTGAATGAAACAAACTTAGATTTCCACAATGATCACACTTATTTCCACCAACACATTTGTTTTTGTAAAATAAATCATCATCTTCTCTTTCACATAAAATTTCAGATATAAAAACATGGAATGTGGAAGGAGGTGAACCTGGCCATAAAGTTTTACCAAAATCCAAAAAAGTGTCGTAATACAACTCAAATTTCACATGATAACGACAACAACAAGTGTCACGAACAATGATGGGTCTAACAAACCATGGTTTTTGTTGCACAAATGTCTTGATGGAAATTTTAACTTCTTTGTGCTCTTCTTTGAACTTATTGAACAATTCTATTTGTGTCATTGGCAATATATGTTTTGGATGTTCTTCATATTGTTTTTGTGTTATTCTTCATCGCAACACATCCCTTGTATGTGGTGAAACGCAATATTCTTCCAACCAACAATTACGGGCCAATTCTTTAACATTTTCTGCAAGTCTATCTTTGTATGGTTGTCTAGAAATCACTGTCCAACAAGCCAGTTCATCATTTGCATCTATTTGCAATAGAAATTTTCTATGTTTGTGCAATGTTTTTCTTGAGGTTCCCATAGTTTTTTCCATGTGTCTTGTCAAACGATATTTTATATTGTTAGATGAAACAACTGTTGTTTGTATCACTCTACATGCAACACTGACATCTTTTTTTCGAGATTTTTCAAAAGATTTTAATACACTAGTTATATTGTCAAAGACATTTTGTTTCACCTTTGTATCATTTGTCGACTTTTGAATACCCAATAATGATGTAGCTTCTTTTAACTTTCTTGACTTCATTAGACAGAGTAAAAGTTGAGCTTGTACTGTTACTGATTCATCTTTGAAAAAAGTATTATACATATTCTCAGTTCGATATCTTATATAATGCCTAGCTTTTTTCTTCCCAAATTTGTTAGTATCAACATTTCCTAATATTTCATCATCAATGTTGATATATTCTCCTGCGTGTTTCAATTTAAAGTTTATATTAAAAAACAAAACCTGAACACAAATTCACTAAACTATATATACAAGTGTTCATCTTGTATTATCTAAATTTATGTACATACCTATAGGTGATTCGTCTTCTGCTTCAATTTCGGTTTCAACGTCTTCTGTTTCAATTTCAGTTTCAACGTCTTCTGCTTCAATTTCGGTTTCAACATCTTATTCGACATTATGAGACAAATCTATTTATGTTTTTTGAAAAACTTCAAATTGTAATTACAATCAATTATATTATTTACAATATTTTAAATTTGAATTCTATACTTTCTTAATACAGTCCCAATGTGTGTCATGTGTTCGGTCATCATATGTGCATGCATACCTGGTTGAACTTCTTCTTGTTTAAAATCTCTATTTACATTATCATCGTTTCTTTCTTCAATATTTTCACATTCTCGTTTCTTTCTCCAATAATGCTCTTTCCTTTGTTCGTTTTGGTGAGTATCATCTCGAGTGCGATCAAATTTTCTCTTGCACAAACTTTTGTTTCCCATGACTTTTATAGTTATCTATAAAAGATATGTTCAACAAAGACTTCACCTTGAAAAAGTGTTCAACATTTATCTTTCAACATATAAATTGTTATTCCAATAAAAACTTGAACAAACATCAATTACCTTATTCAACAAAAACCAAAAAAATGATTTGAAACATTGTTTAGGTGCTCTAGAAAACCATCATGTATCGATATCGATCCTCCGATTAAGCCTATGGAATAGAAGGAATAAATAAATAAAGAAAAGAATACAACTGCAATCAGTAATAGAAATGCTTTGAAATCCCTATCTCTGAGCTCATATATGTTCGTCCATCTGATGAATTGTGTTAAATGTGTTCGGTCGAAAGCGTTTTTATATGATTTGACGCGAAATAAAATGATACGACGTGTCTTTTCATTTTTTTTGACCAACGGAATTCGTTCACAATCTTTCGGTCGAAACAAGGTTTTTTCAATCGAAAACCTTGGAAACCATTTAGTTTTTACGGTTTTCGTTAAAATTTATGTTTTTGGCCGAAATATTATTTCAACCAAAAACTAAAAATTGGGACTATATTCAGAAACCATAGAATTCCCCCAAGCTTACATGAACTTCGGAGGTTGCGGACTCCTGCAAATACTCAGAATTTGGTTTCGAAAATGACACCAGTATTTGCAAAATTGAATCTACTTTCAATTCCTATAATTTTTTTTCATTTTCATTATTTTTATCTAGTTTTTGTTTTTGTTTTTTTAAATCACTGCATAATATTTTCAGCAGACATTATGATTCGGTGAAATGAAATATCCGTATCTCTATAAATATACAATGAAAATTTTAGAAAAAATTACATTCATAATCCTTAAACTGTTCTTTTCAAAAGGGTATATTTAGATTTTACTTTTAAGTAAAAATTAAGATAGATACAAAGTGTAGAAAAACATGTGTTTAAAATCAGCAACGTTTTCATCTTGGTCAACTTCAAAAAATTCTAGAAATTATAATATTCATCCGTTAGATTCAAAATTATAGTCATAATATAATAGAGTCGTTTTAGATTGTTGCAGTATATTTCACTTCTTAAAAACATAAGTTTAATAATAGATACATTGTTGTGGGAAAAAATAACTCATTATCATTCATTTCATGTTTAAGGAACATAATGTTAAACAATTGTCAAATTGACATATCAAATCTTGATTAAAAAAAAATTGAAAAATAGTCATTAGAAAGCTAACAAAATTCTTCACAAGTTTTGTTTTTACTGTAAAGTGAAATTCTAAATAAAAAAAATACTTTTGTATGTCGAAAGTTGAATAACTTGTGAAAATACAGTTTTTTTTCTCATAAAACAAGCAAAAGTGTTACCCATCTTCATGATTTTACCATACTAATTAAATTTTCCACTCAATTCTTTCCCCCATTTTGCTTGGGCTCCACATAGCCTAATTCTCATTATTACCTCTGACGAGGTCTTGGGAATGACTGTTTAAATGTTTTCCCTAAATGTTTCCTTCAATGCATATACACGTCTTCTTTTTAGTTGCAATATATGTCTCCCAAGTACTTGTCTTCATAGATTTTCTTAAAAGTGCTTCATTATAGATGTTATTCATCTACCTTCACTTTCTTATTCAATTGATCCCACCAGAGTTTTGCATCATCCATAGTTGATAGCTAGAAAATTTGGTGTTTCAAGGAGTTGAAGTCATACAACAGCATGTCTCTCAATGTTGACTAATCAGGCTCTACCGCATTCCCTTTTTTGATATACCCATTAAAAGTGGGCATCTTATGTTTCCTTCGTTCATATCCCTATTTTAGCATTAAAGTGGAACTTGTCAATTAGGGTTTGCATCTATTGTCAATATTCCTTATTGGTTCTCTAATTTTCATCTCATTAACTCAAGAACTCCATTTATTTCACTAAGGCATGTAAATTTCCCATTCACTTGACTCTTTAAAGTTTCTAATCCCATGATAATTCCTCATGATTCTGATGTCTATTGAGAGACGAATGATCCTAAGTGGTTCCCTTGTTCTCACTCTAGATTCTAGAACTCGAGGTATCCATGATCAATCTTCTTGTTGTATACTAAATATAAAGGATTTCTTAATCATGATAAATGATGTTGTATATTAAATATGAAGGATTTATTAATTCTGATAAATGATTAATTAATTATTGAGTTTGATTGTGCATGATTATGTTAAACACAAGGTCAATTACCAAATATTCTATGATGGGTATTCACCAATTTTGTAATTCCACGTCATTAATCACTTACATATATAATAATCTCATAGATCCAATCAATTTTATGAACCTAAAGGTTCCCTCCCCTAAAAAAAAAGTATAAACTCTCGTCCAAGGATATGCTCACACAATATCCATCCTACAGGTTATGTAGAATTGTTTTAGTAACTTCCTAATATTGTTGCACCCTTGTCTAATGTATGCATGTACTACACCTAGCATATCCCTAGGAAGATGACCAATAGCTCACTAACTTACAAAATAGTGACAACAATGGAATTAGTGGAAGTATTCACTTAAATAATCATTAATGGTCTCCTTTTATCTTCAACTAGTATTTTGATCTCCTTGTTTATCAAATTGTCTTGAACTACTAATATTCAATGTGCATAGTATACATCAGCGATGGTGTTCTACCTAATACCATTGAATCCAATATACTTATTCATAATTATAAATTATATAATATAATAATTTGTTCAAGTAACCACAAAACTTAATTAATTACTCGTTAATCAAATACAAAATCAATTAAACAAGGTCAATCACATCCATCAACTTAAATGTGAAAAAGGAAAAGTAAATAAACTTGATCAATGCACAAGTTTACTAGACAAATTCAAGTCAATTTCCCTTTTATGAAGTCTTGATTATTTGGATCCCTTTTCAATTTTTTTTTATCCTTTAGCACCAATTATTTTAAATTTAGTGCCAATGTTAAAAGTTGTAATTATGCATTTTATTTACATCCATGATTACACTTTTCGTTTAATGTGGTTCAATATGGTTACTTCATATCTCTCACATAAGGAAAATTATCCCATTTTATTACATACTCTAAAACATTAATAATTTGTCTAAGGTTTTACATAAATATAATTGAAAAGAACTAATGTTTTCTTATAAAAATCAAATACCTTTTGCATGCAAAAAAGAGTAAACATTTATTCTATTATTCATTCTATTTGAAACATTGATCATTTTTCTTCTGTTTAACATATTTAACAATACTATACTTTTTTTTTCCTTAAAAAAATATATTTTACATACAAAAATTATATATATATATAATTTTGTATGTAAAATATGTGATAGTGTTATTCATTCGACCCAAAACACTTGTAAATTTAGCTATCAGCATGGGGTTCTAATGTGTTTGTGAGACACAATACACTGTCTCGGAGTTCCAAAAATCAAATTATTTAATATAATTAATAAAATAGTTTTTACAAGTCGTGCCTTATATTCAGATGATTTTGAGTATAGAACTTCTCAAATATACATAAGATTTGAACTAGTGCCATTTTTAGAATCTTTAACAAAGACATAACTAATCTAACACAAGTAACTAATTTGCAAAACAAAAGTTTGGTTGTTGGTCGCACCTTCTTTAATTTTGGAGATTGATTTCTATGAGTTTGCGTGAGATATGCCAAGACAAAACTCTAGAATCGCGTTGAAAGTAAACATGACCCCTATAGATGTCAAGATACAATGTTGAGGGTAGATACAACCTGTGGATGCCAAGACATAATTCTCGAATCACATTGGAAGTAGGTAGACTGCTCAACCCCATTACCATGTTGGTTTAATCATTAAAACTCTAACTAGAACTACCTCGAATCATGCCAAGGCCATTCCAGGTTTTCCAATTTCAGATACTCTATTTTTATGGTAGTTGGATGCTTGAGATTCCCATCGTCAATCCACAATACTTGGAAAAAACGTAAGAAACAAATATTTATGATATAGACACTTCTTGGAATATTTATAAACTCAAGGAGGGTAATGGGTTAATAAAAGTAGGTATAGATAGGAAAAATGCATACCATTCTAGGGGGCATCATCCCCCTACCAAAATCGTTTCATGTCTCCATGCAACTTGTCCTTTTCTTTCAGCAATTTCGGCATGAATGTCACTTCAGTTGTATAATGGGTGACCAAACGCTTTTGATGTATAAAATCCCAATCTTTTGTCTACTTGAGGCCATTGTTTATGTGAACTCATCCCATTCTATTATTGTCTTGTAAATCTTGGAAGGGAACTAGATGAGGGTGTAGTGAAATATTAATCTCGGCAATCTAGTACCATTCCTTCTTATAGAATCTACATAAAACTTTTCCCTTGCCAAAGAGAGATTGAAGAGAGGGTATGCAGTAGGGTCTCTCTCCCTCAAGAAGCCTGGTAAACCCATCCATCTTTAATGTGAGTCCATCAGGGCCTCCAGACATGGGTATGAATAGTATCCTCAAAATATGCAATGGCTAATTGTTGTTTTTACCTTATCCTCACTGCACTTCTTGAATTAGCCAAGAGTTTATAATAATCTTCCTGAAAAATCATGGGAAGAGGATACTCATCTCTAATCATGAGGCTAGAACTGGCCTTTTCTCTCTCATAAAAAGTGGAGGCTTATTTCCATAAGGTCTTGTTGTAGATGAAGGAAGAGAAAACCCTAAGTTGGATGTATCCCACAGAGGGATTTGGATTCCACCTTAGATTTTCCTACATCAAGAAATTAAATTGGTATAATTCGCACAATAGGTTTTGATCATGAGGTGAAACTTGTTGATTAAGGTTGGTTGTCATTGATGTCAACCCTTGAAGAAAGCCACGTAGCACAAAGGTTTGGGTAATGGACTCAATATTGTTTGATATAAATATGACTCATTATTGTTTTTTCATGGTTGATAACAAGTAAATATGGATGAACTCCAAAGTGGTCCCCTTATGGTGAAAGCCCTCACGGGAAGACGCTTTGTGAAGTAAGAGAACCCATGCTTAATTGTGGAATAATGAGATGAAGGAAAGTCAATTTGTCAAGGAAAATATCCTAGATGGATATTGTTTGTCATGTCATTTCCGGTGGTATGTGGAACGTCACATAATTCCTCACGGTTAGAGAGCTATGGCCATGAGAAGTTGGAGACCCCAGGTTTGGGTAATGGACCCAAGTTTGTTTGATGGGTAATGGTATGAGTTATGATATATTTTAAGATAATACTATTCTATATGGATAGTACATGTCATGCCATTTCTATTGGTATGTATAACGTCACACAACTCCTCAAGGTTTGAGAGTTATGGCCTTACGAAGTTGGAGGACCCTCATATGTCATCTAGAAGCCCCAAAAGGTCAAAGTAGTCAAAGTCATTTAAGAGATTTTAAAAGGTAAATAATAAAGTGAAGTGATGAGTGTATTATAATTCAAAG
>ML795306.1:30750-55660 GCA_009831015.1 Picea engelmannii
GTTCCATTGAACAGAGGGGCCTTATTGGTTGAATTTCCTTCATGGCTTGACATGTTTAAGCTCTAGGATCTACCCTTAGATAAAAGGGGCTGGATCTGATACCAATTGTTGGACAACTGAGAGGGGGGGTGAATCAGTTGTTTCTGTGCTTAAACAATTATGGTTCTTTTAAACATTTTGTAGAGATTATGAATGATAATCACAATAATGTAGGGAAATAAACAATGGCACTTTCAACATCATTCACATATATGAGAAACACAGATAAAGTTATTTCCCGAGGAAACCCATGCAGGATAAAAACCTCTTTTCTTTTATATGATAAGTAATGGTTACATTATTTACAGTATCATACATATGAGAACCAACTCATAATGAGGCTACAACCTCAGCTTTGCAAGATGCAACTTGTTGAGAGCACCAACTCTCTGTTTTCTCTAGCACCAACTAGAAGGAAGCACCGAATCCCTGGTTTCTCCAGCACCAACTAGAAGGAAGCACCAACTCCTTGTGTTCAAGCACCCACTTGAACCTCTGAGGACAACAGTCCTCCCTAACACCTCCCAACCACCCTGAAATATAAATCTTTTCTACTGAATTTATTACAGTGATATGATGTTCGATGATGGCTTACCTGACTTATCACTGTTCTGCTCCACTTCGTTGCTCTGTCTGCCTTATTGCCTTTCTACTCAGATCATTTGCGCTGTCTGTTCTTCTGCTTTTTAAGCTCTGTGCGCCATACCCATTCTCTGCACAGATCCTCTTCTGTTCAATTCAACTGCTGCACTCTGATTCTTCTTCACACATGAATCACCACATCAAGCTCCAATAGAAACCGCAGATTCCAACAGAAACAACAACATAATCTCTTCTCTGTACCATGTATTTCTAGCTTATGTGCACCTTGTGCATGCAATGTTCTCCATTCCTCTGCATGCTTCAATCGCGCCAATCTTCTCCACCTCTCGAGTGCTCTGCGAGATCAACATCGTAACTCTTCAGCTTCTCTGGCTGAAACCATCAGTGGTTTCTGGCAGTTTCACTATTGCATGCAATAGTAGCCCTGCGATCAATACTTGATCCAATGGTTCAGATCAAATTGGGATTTCATATATCGTGATTTCGATACTCTCAGCGTTCATAGTTTTAGTCACTTACAAATCCTGTGACCAAGGGCTGTGACCACAGCCTTATGTCTCTCTATTGGGGTTTCGGCATTTTCAGTGTCGAGATGCACATGTACTCGGAACCCCCGATTCTCCGATCCCTGATGTGCTCCTTTTCCGAGATTTAGCCCCTTCCGGCTACACAATGGTCCATGTGACCTGCGATCACGTGACCGCCACCATACCTCTTGAAAATGTGTGCTAGACCTCCTGGCTAGAACATGGTCTATATGACCTGTCTCCATGTGACCTTGGTCTTATCACTCCATCGGAGTTTCGACACTTACTATGACATAATTTTTATGTCCATGGGATTCGCGGTTTCCCGATTCGCAATGCGCTTCAGCCCTCCTGGCTGAGCCCTGGTCCATGTGACCGTTACCCGTGACCGCAGCCTTATCCCGTCGGGGCTATGGGGTTTGTGATGCCAAGATGCACAAGTCAACGGGACTCACGATATGCCTAATCCCGATGCGCTCCTTAACTCTGACAGTTGGCCTCCACTACGCCACCGTCCTCCTTCGCTGCTCTGCTGATAGCTGGCCCCCACTCATCGGGGTTTCGCGGATCACGATTATGAATTGCACAAAACTCTTGTCAACGGGATCCTCGATTTCCCAATGAACAAAATGCCGATCAATGATTTTCCTGTCGGGCCTCTTCCCGATGGCACCGATCTCATGCCACGCGTCCTTCCAGATGGATGGTCCTGATTCCTCCGGGATTTCGAGACTTTCGATGTCTCGTTTCCTTCGACCTCAGGAACTCCGATTTCCCGATGGCCAATATGTCGACGATGCCTTGATCTTCGACACCTGTCCCTCAAATGGAAGGTCCCGATCTTGTCTCACGATTTCGAGACTTTCGAAGTCCCAGTTCCCTTGACCTTGAGAACTCCGATTTCCCGACGGCTTATCTCCCTCGCAGCTTCTGCAGATCTGACGGCTGTCGGCCTTTAGGGAAATTTGAATGGGATCCAACGGTCGTGGATCTCTGTCTTCCTTCTCCTCTGCAAACTCCTATATCTTGAGCTTTGCTGCACTCATTTTCCTCAACGTTGTTCCTCCTAAGCTTTTACGTCTGAGTTCCCAAGGGATTTTATCCTTCTTATCCTGCCATCTCCTCTGTTGTACTTGCCATCAATGACAAGCATACGCTACTTGTTAAACATACTTGTTAAACATTTTCCAACATGTATATGGTCATGTACATAGTCTGCTTCGTGTCTCATATAATATGTTGCCTTCTGCAACCTTCACTATAGATTTCTTAGGTTTATCACCTATGACTTGAAACAAGGTCAACAAAACAACAAGCAAGAATACTATCCTTTTGATAATAATAGATAATTCAATAGCACAAATAATCATCACAGTAGCTCCTTTAGAGATATCATTTGTGGCTTGTCTAAAGCAACGATCAAAAATAAGAGATACACTACAAAATGAGGTCAACACTCTTATAGTGTTGTGATCGAACATTCCTCCATGGAAACCTGGAACTAACACATGAGGTTTCTCCTAGAGGATGTGTTAGTTGGATCAGTCAAATGATTACATTAAGTATTTACCTTTATATGCTCACATGTTATCAAGTATAATACTTTACAAGGACTGCTATCTCAACTATAATGGTTACTTGTAAAGGGGTAGTCATCAACTTGTCATGTGTACCTTTGAATCTTATCTTGATTAATCAAACCTGGAGCCTGGAGCCTAGAGCCTTGTCCTCAAGAATGAATGTGCTTGTTTTTCTTCCAAGTCTCCTTCACTCAAGATGACAAGTGCTTTCTTCAGCCTGTCTTTTGTACTAAGACAATATGCTATCTTGGAAGAATGTTGGGTTAGAGGATAAACTCTATGATCTCAACTTTTAATCCATCTAATACCTTGACACAAATTTTGATCAAAGGTTAGAATGATAGTCATAGATACAACATGCAACATTGATCAAAATAATGTCATAAAAAATAGATGCATATCAGAATAATCACACCTAGGTTGCATTATTCCTCTGAATGTGTTGGATCTTGAGATCCTTCTGGATCTATGGAAAGAGATCCCTTCTCCTGCAAATACTCTTTAAAGCTTAACCGTGAGTACATACCTCTAATGACACTTGCAAGTAGAGGCACCATCTGGTAGCAACAGTAATGATCACCAACTCTTAAGAACTTCAAGGGTGACTGCAACTGGTACTACGGCTGCAACTACAACTTATACTGCAACTGCAACTGGTTCTGAGACTGCAACTGCAACTGGTTCTGAGACTGCAACTGCAACTACAACTTAGGGTTTTATGAGTAAACCCTAATTTTTCAAACTTCAAATTTTGAAATTCTGATCTAGGGGATAGATGCGCTGAGCTAAGGTGAGTAAGGTGGTGCAGTCAGATTTCTGAAAATCCAAATTTTACCCCCTCAAACTTGACCAACGGATTTCTGGACTGGTGCTTCTGGTTTTCTAGTACTTCTGGTACTCTGGTACTTTTGGTACTTCTGGTACTCTGCTTTTCTGGTACTTTGTGGAAACTAGGGTTTCAATTTCTGGGAGATATAGCCACTGAAAAGTTGCGCTAAGGATGCCGAAGTGATCCTTGAGGAAGGGCACACTTTTCTAGATGGTTTTAGGGTTGAAATATTTCACCAACAAAAAGCCCTAATTTGCATGTATGGCAACAATGGTATTTTTCACTTTCTCTTGTGAAAGATGTTGTCTTCAGCTTAGCTCTGATACCATGTTAAGGTTTAAGCTATTATTAGAGTTCTTTGTATTTCACTAGATAACAATAGCATAATATAGGATCACTGAGAAATACACAATCACAAGAGACACATCATTTATCCTGGGAAACACTCATGGGGAAGAAAACCCAACAAAACTTCCTTATTATAGATAGCCAATACAATTCCAAGAGATAACTCAAACAAATATAGAAAGTCCTCTCCCAAGAATGCACCTCTCTCTCTCTCTCTCTCTCTCTCTCTCTCTCTCTTCTCCAACTACAGCTTTGAAACTTGCTCCTCAAATGAACAAGTGAGTGTGTGTCTAAGTGAGGTGCTAGCCTCTTTATTTATACAATTCTGGCACGTGTGGAAGTGTCTCTTCATTGGCAGGGCCAATTTCTTCTTATGGGTGGTTATAACCACTTTTAATATATTATGGGGCCTCTTTAATATATTCTAGGGACGACTTCTTATTCTGCCTATTACAATTATACTTTAACCAATCCACAAAAGGGGATTTGGTCTTTTACAATAGCCGACATGATCAATCCGCAATAGGGGATTGATCTAATGAATAATACCACAATAATAATTAGAATACACTTTGCAGTTACATTATTTCAACAAATCGAACCACTCTCTCAAGATGGGTGCGCCCTAACTATGCAAAACCCCTCCAATAATATGTCTTGCCTCCACAAAGGCTCCTAGAACTGAATAGATCTAAGGTAGAATGGTGAGGGATGGATATTTCACCTCCGTGACCAAGCTTGGACCAAGTTGGGTGGGATATTTCACCACCGAGATGATCTCTAGGGTTTGTTCAGTCAAAACCCTAAAAACCCCCAAATGCATGGGCTCACTAGGAAGAAGCCAGATATCAAACTGATAATCAACATAATGAGAGAATAGAGGCCCCTATCTCTCTTTTATATTCCCTATTTACCTTTTCTCTCCAAAGTGAATTTTACTTTATTTAATTATTAATTAATTAATTAAATCACTTAATTAATTAATTAACCTTTTTTCCTCTAAAAAATGATTTATCCATCCTCATGGCTTCTTCGACCACTGAAAATCACTTCTCATCATCTTATCCTATAGTGCTCTTCCTCTCGATTCCGATGAGCTATTACACTAAGAGGTTCCTCTAAGTATTATGCCCAATATGACCTGCTTAGTGGATTTAATTAAAATATAACCCATAAGAACTAAAAAATATGGAAATCCTTGGAATGCAACAGAGCTAAAACCAAGATGTGCGGAAAGGATCCTGATGACAAAATATGATGAACGATGCAATTCAGGCCTAATAAAACCCCTCAATATCACCTATACTCTCTATCACACCCATCTAGCTACTATGGTCAACATAACACTGAGTAATATAATGATGTCCAAAAGTGGGGACATTACAGTCCTCCCTGCTAGAATATTGCTCGTCCTCAAGCAATAAGTGAATCCCTCTACATATGGTACTGGGGTCCCATATCCACCTTTGTGATGCAAAGCAGAATACCCTAAAGATGTGGCCCCTCCAAGAGCTCACCACACATGACATCCAAATGGTCCTGATGAGTAGTATAATCATGTGCAATGCCCTATGGAGTGTAGTCCTGTGACACATCGACACCATGAATCTCCTGCAAATAAAACCCGGCCTCAACCCCACAAGGGTTTGGCCTCCAAGACCATACCAACCTCAACACGACCTCCACCAACTGAACATGTTGTTTCCATAGAGAGGTACTACAAAACCTCAATGAGTCATCAATAAGTGACATGCTCCCCACAATACTAAAGCTCAATGGAAAATCAAAGTGATTTCCCCCTACAAGGATCCACTTGTCTCCATCAGTCAATGAGATGTCCATCCCTATAATCCCAGGGTCCCATGCTAATATATGACATGGACCATCATGTTGACGCTGCACTACTCTGATCATGACTGTTTGCCCAACATATACATGCTGGATCCCCCACTCCTAGATCCTCATGCTCACATACATGTGATAATTGGGCCTCCTATCAAGAAGATGAGCCTGTGAAGGTATCCCTGTGGAATCAAAATATTCTTATCCATATCTATACTCAATCATGAGGATCAATAGGAAGAACATGTCTTGCCATATAGAACAAGTCCCTACAAGCCCTCTCAAAATAGTCTCAGAGTGGAGTATGCTTCTCTCTAGTGCACCTAGAACCATCATAAGATGAAGCAAACTAGTGACCAAATGGACTCCTGGATCCCATGGAAAAATTAGAGGTTCATCACTTCCAATCCCCCCTAATTGTTGATTTTCTCTACTAATAACTATCGGAAGGCCTCCATCCTCATCCAAATGAGAACCTTTTGTTGGATCATGTTGTCATTGATGCCAATGGTTTTATTTATTGATGTCATTGATTGATGTCAAATGATTGATTGATGATGATTGATGTAATGTAATATGTATTTTCCTTGATGAGAATGCATAGATGAAGATGGATCAATGAGCTGTCATTGATACATGATGCATAGTTGATGTATATGATGCAGTGGTGAATTGATCCTTATAGTCTTTTCTTGGTTGATAAGTTGCACAAATGGAACCCCACATGAAGGCTTGAATCCCCCAAGGTCAAAGAAGTCAAAGTGACCTAAAAGAAGAAATCATTATTTAAATGATAAAGTAAGGTGACAAAATCAAGAAGGAATATTTAAATGATAAAGTGTTGGAGAAATTTATATTTATGGAAAGTGGTTAACCCTAAAACAAGGAAAATAGGTTAAGTGACCTAGAAATGGGTTAAGTGACCTAGAGGATGAAAGTATAAATAAGATAGCTATGGACTATTGCAAATCATCCTTTTTGTGGATCAATGGATAGCTTCTTGGGAGAATATCTTTTGAAGTATTGATGGAGAGATTCTTGTGAGAGAATCTTTGGTGTGGATCTCTTGAGCATGATTGAATATCTATTCTGAGAAAGAGAGTGTGAGGAGGATCTCATGGACGCATCAAATTTTTGTCAATATCGGAGACCTTGATGGAAAAAGTCTCGGAGCTTTAGAAACCCTAGTTTCTGAGGTGTACGCGGGCTATAATGGGCCAAGGCGCGTACATACGCGGGTTGTATGAGGACAGGGAATGTACAGTGGACAAAATCATGGAGATTTTTGTTTGAGTTGATGAATGGTTGTTGAATACTGAAGCAGGTTCCAGATCTACATTCTATGGGCTCAGATCTGTCACTGAGACACTGGTATGGTTTCAATATTGTCTCGGTGGATACTATTGATTGAATGCTTAGGGCATTCTTGGTATGGTTTCTATGATGTGGTTTATGTTGGTTGATGGAGTGAGAAACACTCTTATGATTTAGTATTGATTATTATGCATGATTTGGTAGCATTCATATTGATTGGTTGTGGAGCATGAGTAAGCTATTGGAGAGCATGGATGTGTTGTGACTGGCTAGTGGTCAGTCTAGACAGTGAGAAACATAAGAGAATGATAAAATGGTTGCAGAGGATTTGATTTGATCTTGAAGAGAAAACCCTAAGAGCTCATAAGTGATATGTAGGTTGT
Organism: Picea engelmannii; assembly: GCA_009831015.1. Classification (NCBI taxonomy): domain Eukaryota; kingdom Viridiplantae; phylum Streptophyta; class Pinopsida; order Pinales; family Pinaceae; genus Picea; species Picea engelmannii. The sequence goes on from ML795306.1 coordinate 38,216, forward strand.
TGTATACATTAGCCGCGTACATACACAGGCTGTAGTGAGCCAGAGTGCATACACACGAAGGATGCACTACTGACAGGTCATGTACCTGTTGCAAATTGATATCTGTTGAGGATTGTTGCCTCATCTCAATTGGTGCTGAGTGTGTAAGCTGAGTCTTTCATTATAGAGCTGGTGCTCTTGTAGAGTTGTACTCTATTCAGTTGTTGCTGGAAAACCCCAAGGATTGTAGTCCGTAATAAAAAGAAAATTTTACATACATCTTGTGTTCTTTGTGTTCCTTGTGGTGATGACTTATTGATGATATATTGTTGATAGATGTTGTTGATATGTGTTCACATCTAACTGGTTATAAATGACAACAATGAGTAATGAGTAAATGTTGAATGCTAACTAATGAGTTTTGTGAAAGAGGGAAGTTTTGGGAAAAAGAGCCCCACACTTATTCACCCCCCCTCTAAGTGTGGTAGGTGTGTCCAACAATTGGTATCGGAGAGAGCCTTCACTACAAGCCTTAAAAATCTTGAAGGAGATCCATAGACACACAAATGGATGATGAAGTTCCAATCCTTGACGAGGAAAACTATTCTACTTGAGAATAGAGGTGAGACTACATTTGAAGACAATGGGAGTAGCAATTTGGAAGATATCCATTGGTGGATCGGTTCCTTTGAAGAACAAGTCAAAGTTTGTAGCTCAAATAGAAGGAAAGAAGAATGATGCATTGGCTCTCAAGACCATTCTTAGTGGACTCTCAAGCCTTATCAAAGAAAGCATGGAACAATGCACTTCCGCCAAGGATCTATGGCTAAATCTAGAGGAGACATATCAAAGCAAGGAAGAAGATGATGAAGATCACTCCATCAAAATCATTAAAGGTAAAGAATCTCCAAAGACTCTTGAATGCATTATTTCTAAATGCGATCTCGAAAACATTTCAAGTGAAGATAAAGAATCAAGTGATGATAGCACAAAGGAAGATCTTGAAGACATTTCAAATGAAGGCAAAGAATTATGTGTTGATGTTGGCAAAAAGGAAGATCCTGAAGATATTTCAAATGAAGGTAAAGAACCCTCAAAAACCCTTGATTGCAATGATGATGATGATGAATTTTTCTATACAAGTGAAGAAGAAGATCTAGAAATAGTTTGTGTAAAGTTTGATGGTAATTATCCCATGAAAAGAATAGAAGAAAATCTATTAAAACTTCAAAAGGAAGTTGAAGAGTGTTTATATAGATATAGAAGTGATCATTATTATATAGACTATAACTATCTTTCGGATAACATTAAGAAGTTTCTTAGGAGGAGTCTAAGGCACATCTTGAAGTTAAAGGAAATTCTCAAGGAACAAGAAGAAAGCAATAAGACTCAATTAGAAGAAAAGGAAGAAGAGATCACAAGACTAAAGAATGGAAAAGAAGATATGAATGTAGATTATGAGATTAGCAAAAGTTTTGAAATCATTGTCCATATCAAGACCCAAATTGAAGAAGCCAAAAGAATAGAGGAACTATTGAAGAATCAAATAAATGAAAAGGAAGAGTCATGTTGTAAGTTAGAAGCTGAAATTGTTGACCTTAGAAAGAAGGTATAAAAGTCAAACAATTTCTTGAATAGATAACTAATCTTGGATGAGATCTTTGAAAGTCAAATATCACCATATGATAAATCAGGTCTTGGATACAAAAAGGAAACTACACATGTTGAAGCAATCACCTCAAAGAAGTATGAGGTAAGTCCATCAAAGAAGGAAGACAATGTTGAAAAGCAACCATCTACACAAGGCAAGAAAAATTTCAAAAGAACAAAGAAAGGAAGACATCAAGAAGCTATCTTTGGGACACTAAAGCAAAGGTATGGAAGTATTTTTCATGGTCATTGTTATTCATATAGTGAATATGGTCACAAATATTTTTAATGTAGATCTTATGAAAGAAGATATAATGGAAGATTTCATAACACCATAAGGTGTTGGAGATGTGATCAAGTAGGACACATTGTTGTTCACTGTAACACCATGAGATGTTACAACTATAGTGGATTTGGCCACAAATACTAGGAGTGCTGGAACACAAGAAGAAACTCTATGATGAGGACTTCAAATAACATGGCTAGAAGAAGGAATGAAGTAAGGAAGGGAGACATATTTGAAAATATGGATGCTCAGAGCTCAAATTATGAGGAGCAGGTACATCTACAGAAGTGGGTGAAGAAGAAAGAGAAGCCAGGACAGAATGAAAGATTGAAGGGAAGTTAAAAAATGTCATCTACTGAGGCATACATGGGTGATAGTGGTATCAGTCGCGTACATACATAGGTTGACCTTGTATAGGTCACATACATGCACAAGCTGTTTGTGCAATAGGCTGTGTATATGTGGTGAAGCCTAAGGAAAAGGGCTATGCATAGGGATTGCAGTTTGATGTGATGGTATAACTCTGTGATGCAGGGTATGACATGGTTTATTGCAGGTTCTGACATTGTTTGTTGCAAGTTTTCATGATTCTATATTGCATTATGTAAGGTGATGATGTAAAATAAAATCTTGGGTGCACGACACTAACCCATGAGTATGGATTGATACATTTTCTGTTAAAGAACAATGCTGGTTATTGTAGTGAAGTTATGGCACCTTGGTTATATGATGATGATGCTAGCTAGATATGTCATTGATCTATTGAAGCATATTATTAGTACATTGGTAGAGGCACCTACTAGAATTTTTGATTGGCACATATTCTATGGTGGAATTGGCTTACATGTATGGGATTCATCATTTTGTGGTATTGGTGCATGTTGGTGTACATGTTTTGGTACATTCATATATGGCATATGCTTGATGATACTATGTTGTTGGTATTACTTGATTAGCACAACAATTGGTATTTGTTTGATACATGGTTATGGTACTTGGTTCATGATGGAGACATATCATGAGTGATATGAAACATGGTTTACATATTGGTAGATGCACATGGTTGGCATTTTGGTAGATGCACATGGTTGGAATATTAGTAGATGCACATGTTGGCATGTTGATAGAGGCATATGATTGATACATTCCATGGATGATATCTTTTGGCACATTTCATGATGTTAATGTACATGGTTGATGTACATAGGTGTTGTGCATAATAAACACACATTTTGGTACATGATGTACTTGGTTGATATTTTGCACATGATTCTTTATTTTATTGTTGACATATCTTTTGCTTCATGATGCTTGATATGGCATGAGTTTGATGCATGAACATGTCCAATGATCGTTATATGGTAGCATATTGTTGATCTTACAGAGAAGATAGGGGGAGACATACCCATAGGGGGAGTCATTCTTCTTCCCAAGATTCTAGGAGGAGATATTTATCAGATGCGTACCTAGAAAAGAGCCCTATATTTGAAGAAAGAGCACATAGCCATAATTCCAGGAGGAGCGATGGTCACAGGGGGAATATGTTCGATGAATTTTCAGCATTACATCAGAGTGATATCCCTTGTTCAAAAAGGGAGATATTATCAAAGGCACTCAGATAGGGGGAGAAACCCCAAGGAAAGTTCAAGCAGGGGGAGAAACCCCAAGAGGAGAATGGCCCTTTGCCATTGATGTCAAAGGGGGATAGTTAATCACATTGATGTGATTGATGTTTATTGATGGGGAGAGATAGTCACATTGACTATTGATGTAGAGCATGTATTATCTACATGTTGACATCAATAATTGGTAATTGGTGTTGACATAAATGTTGGTATTGCCATCAATGCCAAAGGGGGAGATTGTTGGATCATGTTGTCATTGATGCCAATGGTTTGATTGATTGATGATGATTGATGTAATGTAATATGTATTGTCCTTTATGAGAATGCATAGATGAAGATGGATCAATGAGTTGTCACTGATATGATGAAGATGGATCAATGAGTTGTCATTGATACATGATGCATAGTTGATGTATGTGATGCAGTGGTGAATTGATCATTGTAGTCTTATCTTGGTTGATAAGGTGCACAAATGGATGAATTCCAAAGTGGTCCCCTTGTGGTGAAATCCCTCATGGGAAGACGCTTTGCGGATTGAGATATCCTAGAATAATGGTTGGAGGACCCATGCTTGTATGTGGAATAATGAGATGAAGGTCAATGAATTTGTTGGTGAAACTATCCAAGATGGATAGTGCTTGTCATGTCATTTCCAGTGGTATGTGGAATGTCACATAAATCCTCATGGTTTGAGAGTTATGGCCTTACGAAGATGAAGGACCCCCACATAAAGGCTTGAAGCCCCCAAGGTCAAAGACGTCAAAGTGACCTAAAAGAAGAAATCATTATTTAAATGATAAAGTAAGGTTACAAAATCAAGAAGGAATATTTAAATGATAAAGTATTGAAGAAATTTCTATTTATGGGAAGTGGACCGTGGTTAACCCTAAAACAAGGAAAATAGGTTAAGTGACCTAGAAATGGGTTAAGTGACCTAGAGGATGAAAGTATAAATAAGATAGCTATGGACTATTGACAATCATCATTTTTGTGGATCAATGGAGACCTTCTTGTGAGAATATATTTTGGAGTATTGATGGAGAGCTTCTTGTGAGAGCATCTTTGGTGTGGATATATTGAGCACGATTGAATATCTATTCTGAGAAAGAGAGCATGATGAGGATCTCATGGATGCATTAAAGTTTCGGCAATATTGGAGATTTGACGAAAAAAGTCTCGGAGCTTCAAAAACCCTAGTTTCTGAGGTGTACACGGGCTGTAATGGGCCAAGGTGTGTACATACGCAGGCTGTATGAGGACAAGGTGCATACAATGGACAAAATCATGGAGATTTGTGTTTGAGATGATGAATGGTTGTTGAAGACTGAAGTAGGTTCCATATATTCATTCTATGGGATTAGATATGTCACTGAGACATTGGTATGGTTTCATTATTGTCTCGATGGATACTATTGATTGAATTCTTAGGGAATTGTTGGTACGGTTGCTATGATGTGGTTTATGTTGATTGATGGAGTGAGCAACACTCTTATGATTTAGTATTGATATGATGGCTATAGTATTATGCATGATTGTGTAGCATTCATATTGATTGGTTGTGGAGCATGAGTAAGCTATTGGAGAGCATGGATGTGTTGTGATTGGCTGGTGGTCAGTCTGGACAGTGAGAAACAAAAAAGAATGATAAACTGGTTGTAGAGGATCTAAGTTGATCTTTAAAAGAAAACCCTAAGTGCTCAGAAGTGATACGCAGGTTGTTGTATACACTGGCCATGTACATACGTGGGCTATAGTGAGCCAAGGCATGTACACACGTAGGCTGCACTACTGACAGGTCGCGTACCTATTCCAGATTGATATCTGTTGAGGATTGTTACCTCATCTCATTTGGTGCTGAGTGTGTAAGTTGAGTCTTGCATTTTAGAGCTGGTGCTCTTGTAGAGTTGTACTCTATTCAGTTGTTGTTGAAAAACCCCAAGGATTGAAGTCCGTAATAAAAATAAAATTGTACATACATCTTGTGTTCTTTGTATTCTTTGTGGTGATGACTTATTGATGATATATTGTTGATATATGTTGCTGATATGTTTTCAAATCTAACTGGTTATAAATGACAACAATGAGTAATGAGTAAATGTTGAATGCTAACTAATGAGTTTTGTGAAAGAAGGAAGTTTTGGGAAAAAGAGCCCCACACTTATTCACCCCCCCCCCTCTAAGTGTGGTAGGTGTGTCCAACACCTGTATTTGTATCAATATCTGAAATATCCTCTGTCCCATGACCTAAGATACTCTCTATCACGCCCAAGGCCTTGAATTTTTGTCTCTGATAATCCACCCCTATGTTGTTGTATGCAATAAAGACACTTATGTTTGGTGGTCTCAGCCTACCAAATATCCATATCCCCTTCCACTGTCTATATCTCCCTCTGCTACTGTCAATGATGAAAGTATTGGGAAAGGATAGCATAAATATCTGCAACCGATTGTAGGAATGGAAAGTATCATATGCTTTGGTCAATTCCAAGGACTTGACCAAAATATCATCCACTAGCACGCATGGTTAATAATCGTCCGTACTCGTCACTAAAATCCAACCATCGGGTACAACAATAGACAACTCCAAAAAATATTGGTCAATCACTCTCCCTCCATCATCACTCATATAACTGCTGCTACTGTGAAGGTGATCATCCAGAACTATGTGCTTCTACAAGGGAGAGAAATATCCACACTCCATTAAGTGTGTCTCCTCCCTGCAATCCAATGTGTCCTTCCAAATCCCACTATACACCTCTGCATGCTCCTATGGACTATATCTCGTCATCATATGCCCAAGGTTTATTGTTGGATCAACCTCTGCATGGATATAAACCAATCCTAGAACACAATTGAAAGTGTCCTCGTCACTGCCCCTAGCTCTGGAATCCCCATGTGTATGTGTATGACCAAATGTCTTAGTACTACCCATGAATGGTGGCCCCTGTGTGATCCAGATGGATATCGATGGCCACCCACCTTTTCCAACTGGCTCAAAACAGTTTTCTGACATTTTTGGCAATTTACTATTTTTAGCAGTTTTTACTTCTGAGGCCATTTTGAGGGCCTAAATGAAGGTTTTTCGGCATCGAGATCCTTAATTATATCCAAAGGCATGATTGAGCCCCCAAAATGAATCTCCTCGGTGATACCTTTCCAACGGGCTATCACACGCCTAAAACGGAGATTGTATGCAAAAGTTACGACCCTGGGAAGTTGATGTACTAGCTTACCCAAACGGGGCCCACATGACTTTTGGCGTTTCATCTCCTAGGGTTAGGTTTTTGGATGTCTAGGGTTTTTGGAATTCTTGATTATTGTAAAAAGGCCTTCAGAGCCTCATTGTAACCTTCTTCTTGCGAATGCGCGTTGCCGTCACATCTCTTCTCAGAGATAAGCCGCCACCATTCCAACAAGCTTGTTTCCACTGCATTTTGCAGTTTCAACTTATTTCGTTATTGAATAGAAAACCAGTTTTACTGTATCTCTATTATTTTGTGTTAAGAACCTGTTAATAATCTGTATTCATTTCGTTCTGCTCATAAAATCCGGATCAGTGGTATCAAAGCGGTCTGCTCCTTGTTGTCTTAATGCATGTCCCCAACGAGGTCGGAGTACAAAGAGTTGGGTCTCGAGCTTGTTTCTCTTGAGGACAGAAGCTCTCGCATGCCCAAGCGACCTCCCATGGCAGGAGAAAAGAAAGACGACGGGACAGGAGATCCTTTCAAACTGTTGATTGAGGAATCCCTCATGCAACAGAGGAATGAGATGATGGATAGTTTCGTGCAAATCCTTCGGCGACTACCAACAGGAGATGCATCTTCTTCGAACGGAGGCGCCGCCCCCTTCAAGGTAAAAATAAACTTTGATATTCCTATATTTGAAGGTCAGATAGATGCAGATGCTATAGACAATTGGTTGAATCTACTAGAAGGGTATTTTTCTGTTCATAAATTTTCGAATAGAGAAAAGATTACTTTTGCACTCTTCAAAGCCGTTCCCCATGTCAAATATTGGTGGGAAACTTTCTGTGAGCAAAAGGAAATAGAGGAAACCTCATTATTTTCAGTCACGACCACCTGGGAATCCTTCAAGGATGCTATTAAGGAATAGTACTACCCTATCAGAAGTTATGATGACCTGTATACCAAATGGACCACACTGCGGCAAGAAAGAGACCAAGCAGTGCCAGATTTCACAAACATCTTCCATACCTTGCGCACCAAGTTGGGTATCAAAGATTTGGAGCGACATCTGGTGCTCAAGTATCAAGGTGCTCTGCATAGATACATCCAGACTGAAATGGAATTTCTAGACATCTCATCCTTGGGCGCGACCTACCGATATGCCGTCAAAATCGAGCAGAAGCTCAAACAAAAGACGTTGCAATTTGGGCCTGGGAACCCCTCACAACAAAATCTAGGAAAGGGCGGCCCGAACCCACCGAACAAAGGACAGAGAAAAGATGGACAATATCAAGACAACAAATACAAGCCGCAAGCAAAGAAGGACACCGGAAAGACAAAGAAAGATACCGGGAAGTGGTGCGACTTCCATAAGAGCCCTTGGCATAACACTGCTGACTGTTGCTCAAAGCAGTCGCTGGTGGCCGAAGTGAAAGCCTCTGAATCAGATGGAGATTCTGACTCCGAGACAGAACCAGAAAGGGGAAGACGGATCATTGATGCGGAACCCAGTGCCACCGTTGCTACCACCAAGATCCATCCTGGTGAACCAGACAAGCCAGAAGAAGGAGAGCGCCTCTTCCATTCACAGATGTGGGTAAAAGGCACCCCGCTGCACTTCATCGTTGACAGCGGTAGCCAGAAGAACCTCATCTTAGCAGAGGTTGTCAAGCGACTGGCCTTGCCAACAATGCCGCACCCACAACCCTACACCATTGGATGGCTCCGCCAAGGAAGCGATCTCCGCGTCGGCCAACAATGTCGACTGTCGTATGGCATCAAGCCCTTCAAAGACGAGGTATTGCGTGATGTTGCTGCTCTTGAAGTTTGTGATGTTCTTTTGGGCCAACCTTATTTATGGAAACGTCATGCTGTATATGAGTCTAGGCCTCGTAGTGTTATTATTACTTTGAACAGGAAATTGTACAGGATACCCGAGGCAGTCCCACCTAGTGATATTTCCTTGATCTCTGCTAAGCAATGCAGGAAGGTCATATCTCAGATGGGCAAGTTTGTCTTCTTCGCGATTCTCTCTCAGAATAAGCGAAAGATCGCAGCCACATCCAGGGTCTCTGCGGCCGACCTCTCCACACAGCAGAAGCAAGTAGATAAGGCCGTGGAAGAATACTTGGATATCTTCTCCTCACCTACAGGGGTACCTCTACACTGCTAGGTCAAGCACCCCATCGATCTGACCCTCGACACACCACTTCCCAATGGGCCAATCTATTGTCGCTCTTTGTTAGAGAATAAGGAGATCAAGAGACAGATCCAAGAACTGCTCCACAAGGGGCACATACGCCCTAGCTCATCACCTTATGGGAGCCCAATCGTGTTGGTACAGAAGAAAGATGGAACCTGGTGAATCTGTATTGATTACCGGGCTCTGAATAAAATCACTGTCAGAAACCGGTACCTGATTCCTTGAATCAATGACCTCCTTGATCAACTCACGGGGGCCAAATACTTCAGTAAGATTGATCTGAAGTCTGGCTACCACCAGGTCCTGATAGAACAAACAGATGTATGGAAGACCACCTTCAAGTCAAAGGAAGGACTTTTTGAATGGTTGGTCATGCCCTTTGGTTTGACAAATGCTCCAGCCACTTTCATGAGGATGATGGATGATATCCTGCGACCATTCACCAATACTTTTGTAGTGGTGTATCTGGATGACATTCTAATTTACAACAAGACTTGGGATGAACACTTGCAACATATTCAGTAGGTTATGCACACCCTGCGGCAACACAAGCTATACGCCAACCTGGAAAAATGCTCCTTCGGCATGGACATGGTCCATTACCTTGGCTACATCATTGATCAGCATGGCGTACATGTGGATCCATCCAAGATCCAAGTCATTCATGACTGGCCAGCCCCAACAACGCTCACTGAGCTTCGGAGCTTCTTGGGACTTGCTAATTTCTACCGCAGGTTTGTGTTGGGTTTCTCCCATATTGCATGGGCCCTCAGCCAAATAAACAGGGGTGGTGGTAAGGTGAAATTTGTGTGGGGCCGGTCCCAACAACAAGCATTCGACGATTGGAAGCAGCACTTGTGCTCAGCCCCAGTACTTTCACTACCATACCTGCAACATCCCTTTGAGATCGAGACAGATGCTTCAAACTATGCCGTGGGCGTCGTTCTCACTCAGCACGACCACCCCGTGGCCTATCATAGTGAGACACTATCAGACACTGTCTGTAAGTGCCCTACTTATGACAAAGAAATGTACTCCATTGTGCAAGCATGTCGCCAGTGGAGACATTACATTCTTGGGAAGGAGACAGTCATCCACATTGATCATAAGCCACTGCAGTTCATGCAGACACAGAGAAAACTACAAAATGACTGCCATCAAAAGTGGTCCACATACTTGCAGCAGTTCCACCTCAACATCAAGTATAAAACAGGAAGCACCAATCGTGTCGCTGATTGCCTCAGCAGACCGCCAGTCGCGACACTCACCACGGTGCTAGACTCTTGCGGCCACGAGACATCTGGATGGCCCCAACTCTATGAGACAGACCCTAACTTCGCCACCACCTGCCAAATGTTGCGTGAAAATGCAGTTGTCGATAATTTCCATCTTCAGGATGGGTTGTTGTGTCGTCTGGGCCATATCTGTGTTCCATCAAGCGAGCGAGCGAAGCTGATCTGGGAAGCCCACTATAGTCGGGTGGCAGGACACTTCAGTGTCAAAAAGACAGTGGCGATGCTACAGAAACATTTCTATTGGCCGAAACTTCGACAGGAGGTCGGAAAGTATATCAGGTCCTGCATTGCCTGCGCTATTGCCAAACCGACCACTAAGAAACAGGGCTTGTACACCCCTCTTCCTACTCCCGACAGGCCATGGGAATCCATCTCAATGGACTACATGTCGGGAATCCCATCCACGAAGTGGGGAAATGACTGTGTTTTTGTGGTTGTTGATCGCTTTTCTAAGATGGCGATTCTGGTTGCCTGCAAGAAGAGCATCACAACAGAGGCCACTGCCAAGCTCTTCTTTGAATGAGTCTGGGTACATTTTAGAATCCCACAAACCAATGTCTCAAATCAAGATATTCATTTTCTCAGCACATTTTGGTCGAGACTCTGGTCACTGCTAGACACCAAGCTCACCAAATCCACGGCCTTCCACCCCCAGACAGATGGCCAAACCGAGGTTGTAAATCGAATGATTGTGCATATCCTTCGCATGTATAATTCAATAAACCCTCGCACATGGGATGAGAGACTTCCTTATGTCCAACATAGCTACAACCGAGCCTTGCATAGCTCAACCGGCCACAGCCCCTTTCAAGTGGGGTTGGGATTCCAACCATTGGGTCCCATAGATGTTGCACTTCCCCTTGTGGTCACCTCGATTGACTCATCTCCTGCTCCAAATGAAGCTGACAAAGCCACCCGGTTCATTAAGAGGATCAAACACATCCACCAACAGGTTCAGGATATCCTACAGAAGTCCAATGACAAGTACAAACAACGCAATGATCAACATCGGGTGCCGCATAAGTTTCAGGTGGGCGACAAAGTTTGGTTGCACTTGCAGAAAGAACGCCTTACAAGACCCCATTGGAAGCTTCGCCCACTCCATTATGGACCATACACTATCACCAAGGCCGTGGGGGATAATTCTTTTGAGCTCAACGTTTCTCCTTTCCTTGGCCTGCACCCAATGTTCAACGTGGATCTCCTTCTCCCTTATTTCCCACCATTATTGGACACCTCAAAAGTAGCAGAACAACTGACACCAATAGAGCTCAACCCCGACTGCATACAACAAGAATCCAATGATCATATTGTGGACAAACATATCAAGGGCACTCGACAACAAAGGATCTAGCTTTATCAAGTCGTCAAAGCAGGGAAGCTCCTGCACCAAGGCAAGTGGCTCGCCCGGGGCCAAATTCAGCAGAAATTTCCTCATCTAATGGGGGACCTCAACGCAATGGAGACCATTACTTCCTAAGGAGGGAGGATTGATCCAGATGGATATCGGTGGCCACCCACCTTTTACAACTGGCTCATAATAGTTTTCTAACATTTTTGGCAATTTACTATTTTTAGCAGTTTTTACTTCCGGGGCCATTTTGAGGGCCTAAATGAAGGTTTTTCGGCATTGATCTCCTCAATGATAGCCAAAGGCATGATTGAGCCCCCAAAATGAATCTCGTCGGTGATACCTTTCCAACGGGCTGTCACACGCCTAAAACGAAGATCGTATGCAAAAGTTACGACCCCAGGAAGTTGATGTAGTAGCTTACCCAAACGGGGCCCACATGACTTTTGGTGTTTCATCTCCTAGGGTTAGGTTTTTGGATGTATAGGGTTTTTGGCATTCTTTCTTATTGTAAAAAGGCCTTCAGAGCCTCATTGTAACCTTCTTATTGCGAATGCGCGCTGTTGTCACATCTCTTCTCAGAGATAAGCCGCCACCATTCCAGCAAGCTTGTTTTCGCTGCATTTTACAGTTTTAGCTTATTTCGTTATTGAATAGAAAACTAGTTTTATTGTATCTCTGTTATTTTGTGTTAATCACCTGTTAATAATATGTATTCATTTCGTTCTGCTCATAAAATCCGGATCACTGTGCCACCCAGACATCCTCTAATAATGTAACTGATGGCTATATCTGACTCTCTGTCGAGATAGATATAGTGTATCTTTGTCCAGTCTCCTCAGGGATCTCCTCTAATCTGGACTATGATTCTTGAAGGGTTTTCTATGTGCCTTCCAATAATCCTCGCGTGTTCACCAATTCATGAGTGAATCGATACACCTCTAACTCCTGCTCCCTCAAGGCCCTGTGATACATCTTTCCAACCTCCAATAGATAATCTATGTCCATCAACAACTAATGGTAATCATACCTCATCATAGTCACTCTCTCCCTGAGAGTATGAAAGTCATGCAGGGAAAATCCCCCATCTAAACTATCATGTGCCATCGATGCCTTCCAACAATAATCTTCCACCAATGCATGTGTGTCATCAGTGCGTCTAGTGGATGCCATGAACATGTCCTCATTGACTCTCAACTAACCTTCTAAGTGTCATGATTCTTGATCACAATCCTGCTGAGGTGCTACCTCATGCCTCCCAGTGATAATTTCAACAATGGAATCCCCAAAAACACACTCCTCAAAAGATAAGGCACTAAACTACCCCCTGTCCACTATGCTATTGAGTCCTCCTATATGCCACTGCCCTCCATTACCAATTGATACTCCCATCTGAATCACACTATATCCTATATGGGCAGTTGTATCCTCATGTGTGCTCACTTTTCTAATGTCATCTACACTTGGATCCCATAAAAATGTGTCTAGACATGAGATGTGGTCATCCTGAACAACAAGGAGTGGATCCTCATCATTGTAGACTGGTCCTTGAAGTGAGTATCCCATCAAAATGTCAGCCTCCACAACCTGATCTAACAATGAAATCCCTAGAAGAGGTGACTCACTCTCCTCATACTGATAGGTATGTGTAAGGTCAACTGTCTCCAAGTCATGTCTCTACTCTTGGTTTTGTATATCCATATGTCCCTGGTGTACAATCCTCACACAAGGATCCTGTACCATATCCGAAATGTCATTGATATTCTCATGTGTCATGGCTATCATAGGTGTCTGAGAAGATGGAAAATGGGTCACGGTCATCATAGAAAAATCATCATCCTCCATATATGACTTCCTGGAAGCCATGTCTATGACCACAGGTAGGTAATCCAACCTCATAATCTCATCATGTCTAAGTGCTAACACATGTGAATCCTCACAAGGGTCACTACTATGCTGAAGTGTTGAATCCTCAACACTGCCTGATATGGAAGATGAAGAACATGTACTATTATCCTGTCCATCCAATTGTCCCTCAGATGCACAAGAATAAATAGCCTCATCAGACTGCTCTAAATAGACATATATGGCCTCCTCCTCATGCATCTCCTCATCCTCATCCTCACTGTCATAGTGCGCCTCAACAATGTGCACCTTCCCTTTACCCTTGCATCTGTGATTTGGATCCCAAGGCCCTTTGCAACTGTAGCAAAGTTCCTTGCTCCTAATGGGTGTAGGATTAACCTATGATTCCTTCCATCCAGTTGCCCCGGCTCTGTTTTCCTATGCTATGCTAACCCACTGTGTAATCTCATCTTTTATCCACCTAGGATTTTTTATGGATACAAACTGTTAGAGTGTCACTTGAGCCCTGAAGTTCTCACCGAGGGCTCGATATTCCCTTGCACAATATACCATCTTTCTAGAAAATTCCATAGAATCTGTCTCTCCTTATGGAAGACCCCTCAGGATGGGAGGAATATTCTCTCTGATACCACTGTAATGTTCCCAACCAAATATGATTGGAACATTGGGTTTTTATTGAGTTTTATGATTTTTCTAGTTGTGGCATTTCGTAAAAAACTTTGCTATATTTAAGTCTCTTGAGTTGCGTTGGGGTTTATAATAATGATTTTATTGTGTGTTTGCAGTAATTAAAGTTATCAATGTAGCCAATAGTGTATACACAACAAAATGCAGTATAAACAACTCAAGTAAATAACACAAATACCTCATATCTGATTTATTATTCATATATAGTTGACCTCATACAAAATGGAAAAGATCTAGCACACATATCATAGAATAGAGTGTGTGGTTGATGATTCCCCCAAGATGAAGATCTAGGCTTTCAAAAGCCTCTTCAAGATGAACACCAAACAACATTGAATACCAATGGATACCCTTTGCTGTATGTGAAGTTCCCTCTCTCACAATGCACACTTCCCAGCTGGAATGGTCCAAGGAAGGTACAACCTCCTCTCTAATGGCCTCAAACCTCTACAATAATCTATGAGAAGATATATCAAGTGATGGCAAGAAGATATGAGTAGTCTCAGAGAAGTAGCTCAACCGAAAGACCCCCAAACCACAATGTCTCTAATAACAGATGCACCCTCCTAGTTGAAACAAGTCAATAATTTGGCCTCCAAGAATATAGCTTCCAAACCTATGAAACCCAATACCAAAAGGTAGATAAAGAGTTAGGAAACCCCAATTCCAAATATCCAGTCTATTGGGAAATGTATTCCCCTCCAGAACACAAGATCTTTAAGTATAGTGCACCCTCCTCAAGATGAAATACTCCCCACAGGTAGAAGAAATGAATAACATGATGAATACCCTAAAACACTATTGTAATAAATAACTATGGTGATGGATAGCAACCTTGGAGTGAGATCTATTGAGAATCTAATCACCTTTGTGCAAATCGAACCACTCTCTCAAGATGGGTGCGCCCTAGCTCTGCATAAACCCTCCAATAATATGCCCTACCTCCACAAAGGCTCCTGGAACTAAATAGATTTGAGGTAGAATGGAGAGGGAGGGATATTTCACCCCTCTGACCAATATTAGACCAGTTTGGGTGGGATATTTCACCATCGAGCTGATCTCTAGGGTTTGTTCAGTCAAAACCCTCAAAACCCCCAAATGCATGGGCTCACTAGCAAGAAGCCATATATCAAACTGATAATACACATAATTAGAGAATAGAGGCCCCTATCTCTCTTTTATACTCCTTTTTCACCTTTTCTCTCCAAGTGACTTTTACTTTATTTAATTATTCATTAATTAATTAATTAAATCAATTAATTAATTAATCCTTTCTCCTCTAAAAAGTGATTTATCCATTCTCATGGCTTCTCCGACCACTGAAAGTCACTTCTCATCATCTTATCCTATAGTGATCTTCCTCTCGATTCCTATGAGCTATTACACTAAGAGGTCCCTCCAAGCATTATGTCCAATATGACCTGCTGTTGTGGGGTAACCTACCCTACGGACCAATAAGCTAGGGTTCTAAGCTTATACGCAGATCATGACCCTTCAGATTTAACCTTTAACCTTCTACCAAAAATCTCAACCCCTTTTCTCAGACAAGCACAGGAAGAATGAACTAACCTTTTTTACTGAAGGTCGAAGTAGATCCTCCGTTGAGTTGTTGTCTCCTCGCTGCTACCGCTCCTTCCACAAAGATTTCTGCAAACAAGACAAAAACATACATGCATGCTACTGATCTACTAGGGGGTTAGAGGTAAAACATAAATCAGATAACATAGATGAGATTTATATATTTCGGGACGAGAAAAGTATCTTTTTCATTAACATCAATACAAATCAACTTACAATGATTTCTGAGATTGGCCACCATTCCTCGATCCTGATCCTGGGCTCTTCCTCTTCTTTCTGTCCTCCAACTGCTGCTGCATGAGTTTCTCCTAAAGCTTGAGGCAAGGCTAAAGGGTTGGGGACAAAATTGACTTGGCAATTCGACAGAGTTTCTTTGCTATGATTTTCCTCCTTTGAATAGTACCCCTACCCCTCCTTTTATAGGCTAGAAGGAGCTAGGGTTTTTGGCGAACTCTCGGCCACGCATGGCTCGGAGTTCCAGTTAACTGACAAAAAGCCTCGTGTCCCGACGGAAACTTTCCTGATTTTTTGCTTTGTTAGGTACCCGCGGGCTGTTTTGGGTTAGCCCGCGGATGCCCGCGTGCAGTATAAGGACAACAAGCGGATGTCCGCGCTCAGTGAGAAGTTAGGGCGCGGGTTGCTTGTTTTAAGTGGTTTTTTGAGGAATTATTCAGCATGGCTTTGGCTAGGAAGAGGCATGAGTAGGCCTGATGCCAGGTAAGCAGGGATGGTGCATTTAAGGGTTATAACAGATGCCCCCTAATGTGTGAGGTCAGAAGAGCATATGATGGCCGAAATACATTACCAATTCTTTACCAATCTGTACTGATGTGATGAATGAGTGAGCCCAGGAATCAGGAATCGGGAAGTGCCATCTGCAAAAACATCAAATGTCTCACCGAGGCAGGCATACCCATGCTCGGGATAAATCAAAACCATGGCTACCAATCAAATACACTGTAGATCCATGTCAAATAACTATAAAGAGTAGCCGCGAACAATACACAACAGAGCTACATCTCGAAATCAGAAAGATATACATAGGAAGTATCCATCTCTCAGAAGCTGTCTTGGCCTGATGGATGTACTTCAGAGCTCGAGCAACAAATTCAAAATCTTCTTAAACTCGGGTAGGAGTGTAATATGAGTGTACGACTGCACTACCCAGAGGTCTTCGACGGCTCGTCGGTGACGGACTTGATAACCTTGATGATCGGACTGAAGGCTTCAGTGATTTCGAACAANGGGTATGCGGACAAGAGACATATTGCAGAGTGGCCGACTCAGGCTAAGTAACAAACTTCCCTTGGACAATAGCACGACAAGTGATAAGACTCATGCAGCATATCTGTTAATCATAAGTCTACGAAGCAGGAGGCAACACAAACTCTCCGTATGTTTGGAAGAGTAACCAAACGGTGGAGGACACAACTCTGTAACGAGCAAAGCTTCCTAAGCTCGTACTACATCCCATAGTCTGATGAATCAAACAGACAGATGTGCTTTATCCAAGGGTGACTCATAATGCTGCCAACAAAGAAAATACTTTTCCCATCCTCTTTTTGGGGTATATTTGATTTTTTTGTTCTTTTTGTTGATTTAGAAAAAGAATAAAAGAATATTACGTTACAAGGGAGGAACGAGGATCGCAAACATACAAGTTCAAGGCATGATGACAAGACTGATGTTCTAGGAAATGATACTCGGAAAAATCCTCCAGTGGCCAAAGGTGTTAAAACG
>ML795306.1:71602-101013 GCA_009831015.1 Picea engelmannii
TAGTCAAATGAAGTATCTAACAAATAACAAGCCAATACATAAATCCTTAAATATATTTTTTTAATTAAATCAACTTGATCATTGAAATTTCCATCTTCCAACGAGAGAAGAGCCTTACCCTGCTGCTCTGTTAGTAATGGGTTGGTGGTTAAGAGCATGCAGAGAGTAAAGGTTGGAGAGGTTTGAGGAGTAATTAGTCCTTCCTTCAATTTCTATCCTAGCTAATCTTGAGAGATCTATGCTTGGTCAACAATTGGCTTCCCTTTCTTCTTCGATGAAGGGATATAAGCCTTAAGATTTCATCTCCAGTTTCCTTCTGTCAATATATATATATATATATACACACAATTTTTTCTTTAACTCAAAAACTATTTCTTCTCCCAAAATAGCCATGGATCTTGAACCAAAGGGAATGTGAGAAGGAATCGAGGATTCCAGTGCATCTACATAGTGGAAATGTTCTCGTGCCCAACACGAGGACGATGTCCCAAAAAACATACATGAGTCATTATGTAGTCCTTACAAGTACACTGCCTTGCAAATTCATGTGACAATGCACCAATACGTTGCATGAACGACGAGTTCACCCACTAGATATCTTAACCAGAAAAAAATTAAATTCTCCAAAAAAAAGAACTACAACTACTCCCATCAGTGCTTCCGAGGCTGGGACGAAGAAAATGAAATCTATAACTTGTCAAACATGTTGACTTTATAGTTGAGTTTCCAAAATGAAGTCGAAGAAGATTAATTTAACTTCTAATAAAAATTTTAAACACAAATATGACTACAACATCTACTATTGATGACACCTTGGCGGTGACTTAATTGATCAAGGCATAAATTCATGGAACAAAAGTAATCATTAGAATTCAAACCCAACGAAACCTCAAGGATTATTTAGGCAACAAAGATATCTCTCTCTCACATTTTTCGATATCATAAAATGTGTATTAAGAGATGGGAATTCATGTCTCTGTATTACATGCTAATATCCATGACCTAGTGAATTATCGTAAGTGACCATCATTTAAATCAATGAGGAGATAAGGCTGACTACTACACTTTATTTTATGAGAAAAACTAACACCACTCCTCCTTTGACAGCGACAGAAAAATTTACACCATTAGTCAACCCAAACATCAATGACGATAAGGAAGAGTGTCAAAACCTATGCAGGGAAACATTTGGTGTTTCTCTGAGCACTAACAACCACCACTCAGGGATTTGATCTCTACTCAAGGTACAAATGAAATTAATATTAAAAATCACAATAAACATGAAAGGTGATAGAGTGTGTATTAAAATTGTTGGTAGAATACACGGGTAACAAAACCTCTTAACTACTTAATTACATGAACAAAAATAGTGGCAACCGAGAAATCTAAGGAAGATTTGTCGACGGAAAAATATGAAGGGTCTACATAGGAAAAGTAAGGGATATGCCCAGTTAGACAAACCAGGGATAATTTTCTAATTTTAAATCATATCCAGTAAGGCAATGACTAGTCTCATCCCATGCTTCATCTAACAAGACATGTAGGTAGATATATTATGCAAAGACTAAGTTCTAAATATTTTTCAGGGATGGCATCGATTTTTCTTTAGGGAAATGAACCATAATAGAAGTGCAACTCAAAAACTTCAACTCCTTGGGATTTACTAAATCCTAAGTTTCTTGATGTCCAACTATGATCCAAATCATGTTATCTAACAACTTGTTCGTATTAAAAATTAAATGCCAACCACTAATGATCTCGAGAAGCAAGAAAATCTTCACTAGTATAAAAATAGAACCTCACACATAATGCTAAAGAAAGGCTTAGAATAGAGTCCATCATAATATTTTTTTTTTAATTTCACAAAACTAATTGAATTGGAGAGAAAAATCTCAGATGAATTTCAGATCCTATAAGAATATAACATGCATGCAATTTTTAACCAACGACAACATCTTTCTTGAAAGAGCATAAACTAATCAAAATTTCTGAGACCATTCTTAAATGAAATCATCTCTTATATTACAGTCCCAACAATGGTTCCACACATATACAAATACAAATGAAATTTTGTTCCCCATTGGGTTTAATAACCATACAACTGATTCCTATTAATAATAACATCTAATTTATGAAATACTGTAACCAAAATCTTATTGATGAGATGTCGATCTTTAATTTGGAGACTTGCACACGTCCTCCTTGCTTCCACCTATTAATCCAAGGACTTCATCGGTACTTCCCAGGTAATGCTAGGGGTACTCTTATTCTCCCTTAGCCCCCTCGAGTCGCAAATGGGTCACACACAAAAACCATAATGCAATAGCTCCAAGCTTGCCTCACAGGGAAGAGCTTCCACTCCTTCTTCAAGCTTGGTATCCCAACTCTCACAAGTAAAACACAATCCACAATCATTTTGGCAACATAACCTTACCAAGAATAAGTGAGATCTATTTTCCTTCTACACCATTTGTTTTATAGAAATTTCCTCACTAACACATGTCCACATGCACAATTAATTAACTTTTTAATTAATTTATTTAATATTCTTCACCCACACATTTGTCACACTCTCCCCAAGTTGAACAAGTACTTACCAATTTTATTTTATTTAAAAAGTCAATTTCCCTCACATTCCCCAATGTGTTCCTATTTTCGCTCTTTGTTGTCCTTTTGTTCCCCAAAATCTCATTTAATGAGTATCTCCTAACTAGATATTAGTTAGAGTTGGATTATGAGTCTTCTTATAGTTAGAATTAATGGTAGCTCGACTCTAGATACTATTCTATGTGTACACATATTCTCTCATAATTTATTTCTTTCTATTTTAAAAATCTTTTTTATTAATTTCGTGCACACATGTGCATTTTATTCAATCTTTAGATTTTATTCCCCTTTTTCCTAGAGTTTGATTATTCTCCAATATTTTAACTTATGTCATAATTCATTTAGTCCCTTATTTAAATTTAGACTTAGACTTGGTTTTAGACTTAGGCTTAGACTTTTATTGGGATTTATAATTAATAAATCCATTGTTTAATTAATTATTTTAATTCAACAAGGTCTATTCATTTAAATGTTTTATAGGCCACCTAGACTTATTGACTCAAGTTTTTAATTATGTGATGTGCCCTTCAAGATGCACCTCCATTCTCTAAGGGTGCCACTCACCCTTGACTGGTTTTGGAAGTTTGTCCGACCCTTGGAGTCAACACTCCATTCGGTCGAACTTGTGAGAGACTAAGGGATTCTAAGGAATAAGGACTCTGCCTTATTGCACGCTCCTTAAAATATTTGTGAGAAATTGTCTCAGTCCTCCCTCGCTACATTGTGGACCTCTCGAACTAGGTAATTATTAACATACATTTCATACCACATAGGGAGTGCTAGTAGGCTCTGACAGGGATGTTGCCACACCTCTCCCTCAATGTCTAGTTTATGTGTATGGCCCCTCTACTCCTTATGTGAGTCGGATTATCAAACATCGTCAATCATGCATCCACTAATAAAATCCGTGTCAATAATACATATACATAAATCATACTGTAATCAATCATATGTCACAAGTGCGTAAAATGGCATACTTAATAAAAATAAAATTCACTCCCTGACTCAATCCGAAGTCCAAGGAAGTCCATTGATTCCATCACCATCCATAACCTGTCATGTGCCTTGCATACTCAAGAAAACTCATCAAGAACATCTTCCAATATATATACATCAAATAATAATAAGTCACAACACATCATCATCATGATGTATAATCCATAATCGAAACGAAACCATAATGTACCATAATTGGATCACTTGCATGCAAGTGTCCTCAAATAATAAGTCAATAAAAGCGTGCTCGATAGAATGGGATGTTACATACACCCCCTCTTGTTTTAAACTTTGTCCCAAAGTTTGTATTGTTAGGATATTTAGACACTTAGGAGTTAGTAAGATCTACTTGGTCTATTGTGTCGTTAGGTAAATGTGTGTTTTCTAGTGTGTTTCTTTAGTGTGTATTTGTAGTTAGGAAATCTGACGGTCACGATATGTTCTCGACATAGAGTGATTCGTCGGTTCATACTCTCCTCGATCTTAACGGCCATTGATCTGTGTCTTAACACCTGATTGGTCCATGATCTCTATTTAAATAGCATGGAGGGTTATTTGACGATGATCGATTGTGAGAAACTCTCTTGTAAAATCTCTCTGTAATCTTTTTCTTTGCATTAATAAACTACTCCAAGTGGATGCATTGGTTGGGGCCGTGGATGTTTCCCCGTAGGGGTTTTACCACGTTAAAACATTCGTGTGTTGATCTTTGATATGGTTATGTGAGTGGTTACTGAAGGTGTTCGTCCTCTGTTGGAATACATGTGTTCTCGAACATGATATCAGAGCCTTGTTTGAAGATCCGCTCCTGTTGTAGATCGAGATCGTGAAGCCGAGTTTATCTCCATTTTTTGTCTCTTCCGTACATTTTTGGGCTGATAGGAATGTTCCAGTTTGGAGTCCTCGTTTCAGTCAGGAACACTTTTCGTTTCACTCGAAAAGGTTTCTGTTTGCTCAAGATACGACCATTACAGTAAGATTTAGAGGTATAAAGCTTGAATACGCATTTTTTAAATTTTTTGCAAAGTAGTATTTTGGTTTTATTTTATTTATTTATAGGTTGCTAATCTTTTAGATATGCGTATGCTCTTTTCCCCTCACTCTGTGCGATCTCATAAAATCATAAAAAGATAGAAAAGGTGCATCTTTCGGGTAAGCTAACCGAGATCTAACCTTTGTTGTCATTGAGAAGCAAAAAAAATTTCTTGTGTGAAAAGAGTTTTTTTTTAGCAAGCTCTCAAAGGCCATCTTCAACAACAACAACAAAAACAACAACAACGCCAATCCTCCTTTTGAACATTACAATATGTTTTTTTAGACCATTTGGTTAAAAGTTGTCTTATTAAGTAAGAGGTATTGAGTTCAAGTCTCTCTTTTGTTACCTTTTTTGAAAAAGTTATGCAAAACATTGTAAAGTGTATTTCACTTCAAGTATAAAAGTGAATCACTATTTTGCATGCACCATTTTTGTTATAATGTAACTTCATTGTAAAAGTGATCCTCACTTCTCTTTATAAAAGTGGGTCACTTCATAAAGCAACTTACACTATCACGTGGTCATTTGGTTACCGTTTATGCCTTTTTTAAAAAGGGCATAACTCTCACCTCAGAAGTCTGTTTTCAGTGTCGTTTTATTTAAAACCGCATAAATTTTCGAGATCTTTCCATCAACATCATTAGTTTCAGTTTTTAAATTCACATTATATTCATATTTAATATGTATTCTACAAGTACTGTCTTTCTTACCAACAACAACTACTTCCAATGGAAATCTCATATGGAAGATTTATTAAGAAGTAAAGGCTTGTACCAGATTACCTTGGGAAAGGAAAAAACACCCACTAATGATGATAAGAAAGCCAAGTGGGATAATAGGAATGAAGAAGCACATGGACTAATCGAAATTTCCATCTCTCCTAATTTAAGGTACCACATTCAAGACATTGATGACCCCGAAGAAGCTTGGGAAAAGATTGAATCTGTGTTTGGTAAACTCAATATTATTCGAGCACAACAGTTAGAAAATCAAATACTGACCTTGATTCCATTTGATTTTTTTTTCCTTGGAGACTATCTATCTAGGTTTAAAACACTCAGAATTTTATGTGAAGAATGTAAGATAAAGATGGAGGAAGAGCGTTGCATCTATCTTATTCTTTCTAAGCTAGGTAGTGCATATTTTGTGTTTGTATCTACCTTTTATGCCATGAGAGAGGCTCTAGAGGAAGAAGCTTATGAAAAACCCACTCTTGAGTCCTTTTGTGCTTCTTTGATTCGAGAGGAAGATAAGCTTGTACAATTTGGAGTGATCAACACTGCAGGTCCCTCCAACAAATCCTTAGTTGCACAGCAGAAAGATAAACCCAAGTATCCCAAGAAGCAACATCCTCTCTACAACAACAAACAACATAAGGGTCCCAAACCTGCTCAGACAGCTTCAGTTCCTACTGGTGACAAAGGAGAAAAATATAAAAGTAAGAATACTAACAGACATTGCAACTTTTGTGATAAAGATGGTCATGATGAGTCCAAATGTTTCAAGAAGATGGCAGCTTTAGAAGCAGCGATGAAGAAGCACAACATCGGTATTGATTCTACTTCTTCTTCTCACGGACATGCATTTTCTGCTTTTGGTTTCTCCTTCAATTCAAATTCTACTACTAATTCTTCTTCTGATGAGTAGCTTATTGATTCAGGAGCATCTTATCATATGGCTAAGGATAAAGCCATATTTTATTCTCTAAATGAATGTAACACCAAGAAAATATTTGTTGGTGATGATAGATCTCTTAGTGTTGTAGGATCTGGCACAGTTCAAGTAGATAATGGTCATTTCAATAATGTATTATTTGTTCCAAGTCTTTCTTGTAACCTTCTATCAGTATATCAAATCACTCATTCAGGTGAAGGTAAAATCATCGAGTTTTCACCTCACCAAGTTGTAATCAAGGATCTAAAATATCCTAATCATGTTCTTGCAACTAGAATTGTTGATGATATTACCAGGTTGTAAAAGTTTGAAAACTTTGGGTCATCAACCTTTTCATCAGTTTTTGTTGCTCATAGCGACGAATTGAACAAACTTTGGCATGAGCGGTTTGGTCATCTAAACTATCACTCATTGCATCAACTATGTAATCAACAGATGGTGACTGGTCTTCCTCTTGTTTCATGCAGAGATGATGTTTGTGCCGGTTGTGTTCTTGGCAAACATCATCGGGATATTTTTGACAAACGTGCCTCTTGGCACACCTCAGGTCCTTTGCATCTTGTTCACAGTGATTTGTGTGGTCCACTTTCTTCTCCTTCTTTTTCTGGGTGCAAGTATTTCTTAACTTTCATTGATGACTTTTCCAGACGTGCTTGGGTTTACTTCTTAAAACTCAAGAGTGAAGTTTTTGACAAGTTTTTGGCCTACAAGGCCCTTGTAGAAAAAAAATCTGGACATCAAATTCAAAGGTTAAGAACAGATAATGGAGGCAAATATGTGAACAATAATTTTACAAGCTACTGCACTACATAGGGAATCCAAATGCAACACACTATTCCATATACACCACAACAAAATGGTGTTGCTGAGAGAAAGAACCACACATTAAAAGAAATGTCTAATTGTATGATCCAATCTAAGGGATTAAGTCTAAATTATTGGGTGGAAGCCATCAACTGTGCAAATTACATAGTAAATTGCACTCCCACAAAGGCTCTTAAAAATATAACACCGGAAGAAGCTTGGACTAAAATTAAACCAGATGTGAGTCACTTCAGTGTATTTGACAGTATAGCATGGGCTCACATTCCTGATGAGAAAAGGAAATCATTGCAACCTAAAAGTGAGAAGTGTATATTTGTTGGTTATTCTGAAGATGTCAAAGGTTACAGACTTCTTCAATCACATTGTAATGAAATTATTATTAGAAGAGATGTTAAATTTGATGAAAATCTCTTGGCCTACGAGCCTAATTCGACGATTGTGCCTTCTTCAGCCTACGAGCCATCTTTAACATTTGTTCCTTCTTATGATCTGGTTTCTTCTTCAGATGATGACAGTGAGGATGAAAATCCACCTCCGCCTACTCACCCTCCTCCAGATGAGTTCTTTGAACCTGAACCAACACCATCTCCACTGCTTCCTAGATGGGTCCGTTCAACATGAGAAGCAGCAGGTGATCTTGTCGGTGATCCTTCATATCAATGGTGGACACGTTCACAGTTCCAGCGAGCCTCTTCTCTTTTGGCTCAAGTTTCAGAAACTCATGATCCAGAGACATTTGCAGAAGCTTCAGGTCATCTAGATTGGGATACAACAATGAATGAAGAGTATTGTTATTTAATGGAAAACAATACTTGGGATCTATTACCTCTTCCAAAAGGAAGAAAACTTGTTAGATGCAAATGGGTATACAGAACTAAGTATGCATCAGATGGAAGTGCTGAAATACACAAGGCTCGGTTAGTTGCCAAAGGATTTTCTCAAGTTGAAGGAATTGATTATAATGAAACCTTTGCCCCTGTAGAAAAAATGAATTCAGTCTTCCTTATTCTTGCCCTTGCTGCCTCACATAAATGGGAGGTCCATCAGATGGATGTTAAATCCGCCTTCTTGCATGGAGATTTGTAAGAAGAAATCTACCTGGAACAACCTCTTGGCTATGTCCAGAATGACTCTAGTCTTGTTTGTCGTCTCAAGAAATCTCTTTATGGTCTCAAGCAAGCTCCCCGAGCTTGGTATGCTAAAATGGATAGCTTTCTTATTGCCACTAGATTCTCTAGATGCCATTCTGATCCTAATGTCTATACCAAGAAAGTAGGAATCCATCTCATAATACTTGTCCTTTATGTTGATGAACCTATCCTTACTGGTAGTGACTCAAAAAATTTAAACCATGTGAAAACCAGCCTTAAGAAGAAATTTGAAATGACAGACTTAGGCTTTTTTCATTATTTCCTTGGCCTCCAAGTTTTGCAAACCAATGAAGGAATTTTTTTTCCCAGTCTAAGTATGGTTGTGACCTTCTTCAACGCTTTCACATGGACAATTGTAAACCAACCCCTTCTCCCTTCCAGTATGGAGTCAAGCTTTCTGCCACTTGTACTTCTCCTAAAGTTGATGCCACCCTGTATCGTCAGTTAGTTGGTAGCCTCTTATACTTGACTCATACATGTCCTGATATTTCCTTTGTTGTTGGTCTTGTTGCCCGATATATGCAAACACCCCATGAAATCCATTGGAAATCAGCTAAAGGGATACTTCGCTATGTGTGTGGTACAGTTCAGTTCGGGATACATTACAGTTCAGGTGGGACTCCTTTATTGGTTGGTTTCATTGATTCAAATTGGGTTGGCGACCCTGATGATCAGAATTCTACTGAAGGTTATGTTTTCAGCCTTGGTTCATGACCTGTCACTTGGGCTTGTAAGAAACAACATGCTATTGCACTTTCTTTAGCAGAAGAAGAGTACCGAGCAGTGGTAAATGCAAGTCAAGAAGCCCTGTGGCTTCGACAACTCCTTTCAAAGTTTGGATTCCAGCGCTAACATCCGACCAACCTTTGGTGTGACAATCAGAGTGCCATCAAGCTCGCAAATGACCCAGTTCAACATCAGCGTAGCAAACACATCGAGCTACACATGCACTTCATCAGAAAGCTCATTCATGATCAAGTTATTGAAGTTCTCTTTTTCCCTATAGAAGATCAAGTTGCAGACATTTTCATGAAGTCTCTTGTAGAAGCGAAGTTTTCCAAACTTCGATCTATGTTAGGAGTTCAGGAAGTTTTCATTAAGGGGGGATAGGGTCTAATGCCTCCTTCCTTCTCCTATTGTGTCACTATTGTAAATCCTTTAATCCTATCCCAATTTGTTCTTAAGGGGGGATGTTAGGATATTTAGACACTTAGGAGTTAGTAAGATCTACTTTGTCTATTGTGTCGTTAGGTAAAAGTGTGTTTTCTACTGTGTTTCTTTAGCATGCATTAGTATGCATTTGTAGTTAGGAAATATGATGGTCACGATATGTTCCTGACATAGAGTGATCTGACAGTTCACACTCTCCTCGATATTAATGGCCATTGATCCGTGGCTTAACAA
This sequence comes from Picea engelmannii, assembly GCA_009831015.1. NCBI lineage: Eukaryota > Viridiplantae > Streptophyta > Pinopsida > Pinales > Pinaceae > Picea > Picea engelmannii. Next base: position 81,296 of record ML795306.1, read on the forward strand.
CCGATTGATCCATGATATCTATTTAAAGAGCATGGAGGGTCATTTGTCGATGATCGATTGTGAGAAACTCTCTTGTAAAATATCTCTGTAATATTTTTCTTTGCATTAATAAATTGCTCCAAGTGGTCACATTGGCTAGGGCCATGGATGTTTCCTCGTAGGGGTTTCACCATGTAAAAATATCGGTGTGTTGATCTTTGATATGGTTATGTGAGTGGTTACTGAAGGTGTTCGTCCTCTATTGGAATACCTGTGTTGTCGAACATGTATAGTATATAAATGCAAGAAAGCAAATGTATTTGACATAGATCTATATGTCTAATCTATTAAACAAGTAAGTAAATTGTTGACACATATCAAATGCGTCCTCCCAGGTAGTCGATTGTGGACTATAGTTGTCCCACTAGACCTTGACCTCATCGACTATTCAACGTCGTAGCTATCGAGTGTGATGGTCCAAAATGCGGATTGGCTCTGCCACGAGAGCACCCTCGTTTGACACCTACAAAGAACTCATGTCAATAACATGTGAATGATCACTAATATAATGTCTCAAAGAAGATACATGAAATACATCGTGCATACACCTCAAAGAATTAGGCAAGGCTAGTCGATAAGCCATGGGTCCTTTCTTTTCCACAACTTCGAAAGGTCCCACAAACCTAAGAGAGAGTTTACCACCCTTTCCAAACTTGATCAAACTCTTGTGTGGTTTTACCTATAAGAAAACTCTGTCGCCAAATTCATAATTGTGGTCAACACTATGCACATCAACATAAATATTTTGCTGATCTTGCACTTATTTAATCCTTTTTCTTATCGATTTCATCTGTTCTTCCATTTCTTGGATCACCTCTAGTCCTACCGAGACCCTTTCCCCAAGTCGATCCCAACTCAACGACATCCAAAACGCTCGTTTGTAAAGAAAATCAAACAGGGCCATCTTAATCATACTCTGATAGTTGTTGTTGTATGCAAACTCTAATAGTGGTAAGAAATATTCCCAACATTTTTGTTGGTCCATTACATACATACACAACATGTCCTCCAAAATATGGTTCATTCTCTCAGTTTTTCTGTCTGTCTTAGGGTGATACAATGTACTAAAATTCAAATGTGTTCCCAAAGCCTCTTGGAAAATGGTCCAAAACCATCCTCTAAACACCCATCCTTGATCAAATATGATTCTTCTTGGTACACCATGTAATCTCACAATCTCACTGACAAATACTCTAGCTATGTCTGGTGCCTGACAAGTTGTATGCACTGGAATAAAGTGTGCACTCTTTATCATAGTGTCAACTACCACAAAAATCGAATCGTGTCTCCTTGTCGTCAGTGGAAATCCAACAATAAAGTCCATCAAAATGACCTCCCATTTTGATTCCAGAATAACATGTGGCTATATAAAGCTTGTTGGATGTCTATTTAAACCTTCACTTTCTGACATTCTAGGCATCTCGCCACATAACTAACTATGTCTACTTTCATTCCCTTCCAGAAGAATAAAGGCTTAAGGTCTGCATTCATCTTCATAACTCTCGGATGAGCCACGTACACTGCTTGATGCGCTTCACTTAAGATCAAACTTCTTAATTTGTCGTTAGGCGATACATAAATTCTTTCGTTAAATCTCAACTATCCATCGTTGTCTAATGAATAACCTTCATACTTCGTTACTATCATGGTATCTTGTCCAATATTATTCTCAATGTCCTTGTACCAATCATTGTATATATGTCAAGTTATAATCTTTTCTCGAAGATTCGTCTTAAGCGATATTACCAAGAATATGAGTGGTCTCCAACTCAACACATCTTCCACTCTGTTCATCGTTCCTTTAATGTAGGTAATCTCAAAGTCGTATTTTCTAAGAAATTCTGACCAACACCTTTGTCATGCGTTCAAGTCACTTTGTGTAAATATATGATGCAATCCACAATGATCTTTCTTTAGTTCAATTTTTCATCCAATCAGATAATGTCTCCAAACTCTCAAGGCATATATAATTGCCAATAACTCCAATTCATGCACTGCGTAGTTCTCTTCATGCTTTCTCAATTTCCTTGAAATGGAAGCGATCACTCGATCATCTTGCATCGAAACTATGCCTAAAAATTCCTTGGACACGTCTGTGCATACCAAGAATTTCTTGTCCATGTCGGGGACTTTCAGTATTGGTGTTGTCGTAAACCACTCTTTAAATTTTTGAAATGCTTTCACACATTTCTCTGTCCAAATGAACTTCTTGTTTTTATTTTGCAATTCAGTGATTAGATTTTCTATCTTCAAAAAACCTTCGATGAATTGTTGTTAAGATCCTTCTAAACCCATAAAGCTGCATAATTCTTGTACATTTGTTGGTGCTGGTAATAGCCTCTAATTTCGTTGGATCCACAACGATACCTTCACCAGATATGATATGTCCCAAGTAATGAATCTTTGATTGGTAAAAATAACATTTAGATAATTTCCCGTACAATTTGTTTTCTCGTAGACACCGTAGGACCAATATTAAGTGTTCATCATGCTCTTCCTTCATCCTAGAATATATCAGTATTTCATCACTAAATACTTGAACGAACTTGTAAAAGTATTCACAGAATACTCCTTTCAATAAACTCATGAATACCCCAGGGACGTTCGTCAATCCGAATGGTAAAACTGTAAACTCATAGTGTCTGAATATCATCTTAAAAGTGGTCATAGGGATATCTTCTTCTTTAATCCATAATTGGTGATATCATGATCTCAAATCAATATTCGAAAACACCGTCTCTCCCTTCATCTAGTCAAACAAATCATATATTCTGGGTAACAGATATTAGTTCTTGATCGTCGCTTTGTTTAACTGGCAATAGTCAATACAAAGTCTCCACGATCCATCCTTCTTTCTCACGAAAATAACTAGTGCACCCCAAGGCGACACACTTGGACATATAAGTCCCAAGTCCAACAATTCCTTCAATTGCATTTTCAACTTCTGCAATTCAGGCGTTGACATTCAATAAGGTGTTCTCGCTATAGGTTCAGTTCCAGGTTTCAAGTCTATTGTAAACTCCAAATCTCTTTTGGGCGGTAAACCTGGCAACTCTTCTAGAAACACGTTTGCAAACTATTGCACTACATGAAGGTTTTCTAATCCTTTTGCCTCTCCCTTTTCATTTAGTGCTAATATTGCATATATCTTGCATCCCTTGTGCATACTCTTATGTAGTTGTAGGGAAGAAATAAATCTCAAGGAAACCCCCTGGTTCCTTCCTACAATCACTCTACTCTTTCCCAAATCCTCTGTCAAACTTAACCTTTTTGTCTTACAGTTAGGTCTCGCATCCTGTGACTCCAACCAATCCATACCAATCACTATGTCATAATATCCTAAGATCATGACATATAGGTTGTCCTTTGCTACAAAATCTCCCAAGTTAATGTTATAGTTTGTAACCTTTCCTCTAGCCTTCTGTTTGGCACTCGATTCCATTTCTACATATCTGAACTCGTCCTGCTCGAATTCCTTTACGTTAATTCTCTTTAGCATTGCACTAGAGACAAAGCTCTTTATAGCACATGGATCTATCAATATACTGAAATTTTGGTCGACGATTGTACCTGACATCTTGAGCACAGTGGACTGGTGCTCGACCTGGAGGTTGTTCACTACTGCATGTATCTTATGGGCCTTACCCAAATCTCCAAATGTAGTGGTTCCTAATGATCCAACCGCTATGGCCTTCTAAATCGAACAATCTCATTGATAATGTGTCTCTCCACATGTCCAACATCCAGTCTTCGGTCCAGTGCTCCTGGTCCTCGAAGTAGAATATTATAGCCTAATAGTCTTTGATCCTGGTCTATTATGTTGAACAAGCCTAAACTATTGTTGTTGTTGTAGACAACGCTGCTACTACTGTTGTGGTCCTCTATAAGGAGTCCTATGTTGAGGAGTCTATGATCATGGCGTTGTAAACATAGGTCCTCTGTGCATATCTCGATGCCCTGAAGTTTGTCTAGATGGTGTATGATGTTGCTGCACTCTTGATGATGTATGTCTAGTTTTTCTAGAAGGATTCTTTCCCAGACCCCCACTATTCATCTCTTCCTTAGCTATGAGGGCCTTCTGAACTGCATCATACAATGTCTGAGGCATTAGAACCCTCACCTTCGCACGGATGTTGAAGTTAAGGCTGAACACAAACTTGTCGACCTTTAAATTCTCCATGTTCAGATGTGGAGCATACCTAAGTAGCTCCATGATTCTGGCCTCATACTCTGGTACCGTACAACCACCTTGTCATAAGGTGTTGAAATCATTAAGTTGGCGCTCAATGAATTCCTCAGACAAGTACCTCTCCTAGAACCGTTCCTCAAACAACTCCCATGAAACGTCTTTGAAGGCCATGCTTAGTTGAGGTAGGAGCGTCTTCCACCATAGAAGAGCCCTCCCCTTCAGCTGAAAGAACACCATGTAGAATTTCATGTTGAAGGTGTAATCATGAAGTGCAAAGCACATTTCCATATCCTCCAACCATGCCTTGACGACTGAGTCATCCGTGGCACCCATGAATTCGGGAAAATTCACTTTATTGAGTTCTCTGTGTTTACTACTACTACTACTAGCTGGAGCGTGTTGTGAACCATCATTGGGTACAAATTCTTTGCCCTCATCTCGATCCAGGCAGTTAATCAATGCCTTTGGCATCCTCTGGAAGGATCTCATCATACCTACCACATCTCCCACAACAACTTGCTTCTGATCAATAATCTGCTCATCTCCCTAAGGGTTAGACCCTTATGGCATGGATACTATCGAAGGTGTCACACCTCTTCCTTCAACACCATGTCATCTACTTCCCCTATGTCCTCTAACCATGATTACCTGTATGTACAATTTCAAAATTTAATTAGCGATATAATTTTTATCATTTAAAAATAACATTGTGGAAGACGTAACAGGTCCGTTGTCACAGAGTTGAACCCATTCTGATACCATATGTAAAATCCCTATAAATACATTCATAAAAACGTGAATACTTACAAAAATGTAAATAGTTATCATGATGATCATAGAAAAATGGTTTTTTCTTTTTTCTTTTGAGTGCGCAACTAACGTCTAAATTTTGTTTATCCAAAAACACATGTTGTATATTATAATCCAATAAGGTAAACCTAATTTAGAATTTAGCATAACTTCAAGTATTATGCTTCTAAAAATTAAATATCAACATGTAACTCAAGTAATACCTCATAATGAAACATACAAATTTAATTAGAAAACTCTTAAGGGTATGATACTAAATCCATGTATTTTTATCTAATTTAACCATAGAGTATAATTGTACAATCGATTCATCTAACTTGCCTTGAGGTTGCGCAACTTGCGCACTAAAATTCAATTATGTCTAAAGTGTAGTTTGTGAGTTATAACATAACAAAAATTGCGTTACTCCACCTTATCTACGTGGGTGTAATATTTTAAATAGTCTTAATTGAGAGTTAGATTCACTTCCCTTCAATTCTATAAGTTATAACATAATAACATATTTATTCTTTTTATATAAATTACAATAATTATTTATACTTTATATATATATATATAAGATAAGGATTAATCCAAGTTTAAATAATAATTCGAGGGAAAAACTTTCAGGAGCAAGGTTTTAGGTTCATCGATCAAAATTGTATCTTAAGAAGGATTTAACATTTAATATACATATTTTTATTATTAGTCAAGTGAAGTATCTAACAAATAACAACCCAATACATAAATCCTTAAATATATTGTTTTAATTAAATCAAGTTGAACATTGAAATTTCTAGCTTCCAACGAGAGAAGACCCTTACACTGCTGCTCTATTAGGAACATTTCGGTGGTTAAGAGCGTGTAGAGAGTAAAGGTTGCAGAGGTTTCAGGAGTAATTAGTCCTTCCTTCAATTTCTGTATTAGTTAAGATTAAGAGATATGTGCCTGGTCAACAGTTGGCTTCCCTTTCTTCTTCGGTGAAGGGATATAAGCCTTAATATTTCATCTCCAGTTTCCTTCTGTCAAGAAAAATGTATATTTTTAAAATTTTTCTTTAACTCAAAAACTATGTCTTCTCCCAAAATAGCCACAGATCTTGAACCAAGGGAACATGAGAAGGAAGTGAGGCTTCCAGTGCATCTACAGAGAGGAAATGTTCTTGTGCCCAACATGAGGATGATGTCCCAACAAATGTAAACGAGTCATTACATAGGCCTTACAAGTACATCGCCTTGCAAATTCATGTGACAGCACACCAATACATTGCGTGAACAATGAGTTCACCCACTAGATAGCTTAACTGCCAAAAGTTTAAATTCTCCATAAAAAAGAACTACAACTACTCCCATCAATGCTTCCAAGGCTAGGATGACGAAAATGAAATCTATAACTTGTCAACCATGTTGAATTTAAAGTTCAGTTTCCAAAATGAAGTCAAAGAAAATTAATTTAACTTCTAATAAAACTTTTAAACACAAAGAGGACTACAACATCTATTAGTGATGACACCTTGGCAGTGACTTAATTGATCAAGGCATAAATTTGTGGAACAAAATTAATCATTATAACTAAAACCCAGTGAAACCTCAAGGATTATTTCGGAAATAGAGCTCTCTCTCTCACACATTTCTCGATATCATAAAACCTGGATTAAGAGATGAGCATTCATGTCTCTGTATTACATGCCAATATCCATGACCCGGTGAATTACCATAAGTGACCATCATTTAAATCGATGAGGAGATAAGGATGACTACTACACTTTATTTTATGAGAAAAACTAACACCACTCCTCCTTTGACAATGGAAGAAAAATTTACACCATTAGTCAACCCAAACATCAATGATGATAAAGAAGAGTGTTAAAACCTATGTAGGGACAAAATCAGTTTTGCTCTGAGCACTAACAACCACCACTCAGGGATTTGATCTCTACTCAAGGTACAAATCAACTTAATATTAAAAATAATGATAAGTATGAATGGTGATAGAGTGTGTATTAAAATTGTTGGCATAATACATGGGTAACAAAACCTCTTAACTACTTAATTATGGGAACAAAAACAATGGCAGTCGAGAAATCTAAGGAAGATTTGTCGACGGAAAAATATGAAGGGTCCGCATAGGAAAAGTAAGGGATATTCCTAGTTAGATAAACCAAGGATAATTCTCTAATTTCAAATCTTATCCAGCAAGGCGATGCGAAGTCTCATCCTGTGCTTCATCTAACAAGACCTATAGGTAGATATATTATGCAAGGACTAAGTTTTAAATATTTTTCTGGGATGGCATCAATTTTTATTCATGGAAATGACCCATAGCAAAAGTGCAATTCAAAAAATTCAACGCCTTAGGATGTTCTAAGTCGTAAGTTTTGTGTTGTCCAACTATGGTCCAAATCCTGGATTCTAACAACTTGTTTGTATAAAAAAATTAAACGCCATCCACTAATGAACTTGAGAAGCAAAAAAATATTCACCAGCATAAAAATAGAACCTCACACAAACTACTAAATAAAGGCTCATAATAGAGTCCATCATAATTTTTTTTTTTTTTTTTATTTCACAAAACTAATCGAATTGAAGAGACAAATCTCAGATGAATTTGAGATCCTGTAAGAATATAACATGCATGTGATTTTTAACTAGTGACAACATCTTTCTTGAAAGAGCATAAAATGATCAAAATTTATGAGACAATTATCAAATGAAATCATCTCTTATATTACAATCCCAACAGTGGTTCCACAATTGTACAAATACACATGAAATTGTTTTCCCCATTGGGTTTAATAACCATACAATTGATTCCTATTAACAATAACATCTAATTTATGAAATACCGTAACCAACAAATTATTGATGATATGTCGATCTTCAACTTGGAGACTTGTGCACGTCCTCCTTGCTTCTTCCTGCTAATCCAATGACTTCACCAGTATCTCCCAACCAACTCTAGGGGTACTCTTCTTCCCACTTAGCCCCCCGAGCCACAAATGGGTCACACACAAAAACCATAATGCAATAGCTCCAAGCTTGTCTTGCAAGGAAGAGCTTCCACTCCTTCAAGCTTGGTATCCCAACTCTCACAAGTAAAACACATTCCACAATAATTTTGGCAGCATAAACTTACAAAGAATAAGTGAGATCCATTTTCCTTTTACACCATTTGTTTTATAGAAATTTCCTCACTGACACATGTCCACATGCACAATTAATTAACTTTTTAATTAATTTAATTAATATTATTCACCCACACACTTGTCACACTGTCCCCAAGTTGCACAAGTAATTACTAATTTTATTTTATTTAAAAAGTCATTTTTCCTCACATTCCCCAATGTTTTCTTATTTTCGCTCTTAGTTGTCCCTTTGTTCCCCAAAATCTCATTTAATGAGTGTCTCCTAACTAGATCTTAGTTAGAGTTGGATTAAGAGTCTTCTTCTAGTTAGAATTAGTGGTAGCTTGACTCTAGATACTATTCTATGTGTACACCTATTCTCTCATATTTTATTTCTTTCTATTTTAAAAATCCCTTTTATTAATTTCATTCACACATGTGCATTTTATCCAATATTTAGATTTTATTCCCCTTTTTCCCTGAGTTTGATTATTCTCCAATCTTTTAACTTATGTCATAATTCATTTAGTCCCTTATTTAAATTTAGACTTAGACTTAGTTTCAGACTTAGGATTAGACTTTTATTGGGATTTATAATTAATAAATTCACTGTTTAATTAATTATTTTAATCCAACAAGGTCTAATCATTTAAATGTTTTCTAGGCCACCTAGATTTATTGACTCAAGTTTTTAATTACGTGACGTGCCCTTCAAGATTCACCTCTGTGCTCCAAGGGTTCCACTCGCCTTTGACTGGTTTTGAAAGTTTGTTCAACCCTTGGAGTCAACACTCCATTCAATCAACCTTGTGAGAGAGTAAGGGCTTCTAAGGAATAAGTAATATACCTTGTTGCACACTCCTTAGAATCTTCGTGAGCGACTGTCTCAGTTCGCCCTCATGACATCGTGGACCTCTCGAACTTGGTAATAGTTAACCTACATTTCAGACCACGACATGAGTGCTAGTTGGTTGTGATAGGGACACTTCCACACCTCTCCCTCAATGTTTGGTTTTTGTGTATGGCCCCTCTACTCCTTATGGGAGTCAGATTAACAAGCATCGTCAATCCTGCATCCACTGATAAAACTCATGTCCATAATCTATATACATAAATCATACTGTAATCAATCATATGTCACAAGTGTGTAAAATGAAATACTCAATCAAAATAAAATTCACTCCTTGACTCAATCCAGAGTCTAAGGAAGTCCATTGATTCCATCAACATCCATAACCTGTGATGTGTCCTGCACACTTAGAAAAAATCATCAATAGCATCTGCCAATATATATACATCAAATAATAATAAGTCACAACACATCATCATCATGTATAATCCATAATCGAAATAAAATCACAATGTATCATAATCGGATCACTTTCATGCAAGTATCCTAAAAGAATAAGTCAATAAAAGTGTGCTCAGTAGAGCGTGATGTTACATAGAAATCTAAAATAATCACACCAAAAACAACTTTGAGGTTGAAGAAGAAAAATATGAGGTTGAAGGAGAAGTGGATCTTGAATCAGAGCTGATCAGTGCCCTGGACGAACTCAAAAAGTATAAAAGGAAGAATAAATCATTAAGAGAACAACTATCAGAATATGAAGAAGCATAAAAATCAAGAGAAACTAGAGAAGTGTCAAAGACCATCAAAGAAATAGGGCAAGCCATCAATGATTTAAAGAATCAACTCTAGGAAGCCAAAATAATTGAATAATTCATTTTGAAACAACTCAATGATAGGGAACAAGACTATGAAAAGCTAGAGGTTGAAATTGTCCTGCTAAAAAGAGAAATTGAAAAAGAAAAGAAACGGTCAAAGTTTGAGAATGGTTCAAAGATTTTGAATGATATTATTAACATCCAAAGATCACCAAATGATAAAACAGGATTGGGACATGATCAAAATTCAACCTCTACTACACAAAAAAATGATAAAGAATTAATCAACTATGCAGATGCTCTTAGAAGTTTCTTAAAAAGCGAAGACAATAATATAAAGATGACACCTTTAAAGACTGGTTTTAATAAGCAAGAACCTTCTCCATAAGGAAAGGGAAATACAGTGATAAGAAGGACTCCTAATAGATATCAACATATCTTTCTTGGATATTTCTACTCATGCAACAACTTTGGAAACAAAGAAGTACATTGTAAAGCCTATAGAAACTACAAACCAAGAAATATCCAGAGATATAAGAACAACAAGAATGATGTAGAGAAAATAAATTATAATTCATTCTCTCCTTTACAAGAATACAATGTTGAATGCCACAAGTGCAACAACTATGGCCATAAATCCAGTGAATGTAGATTACCAATGCAATCCTTGAAGATGAGCAACTCTAACAAACATGATAAGAAGATATGGAAAGAAAATCATATAGAAGAAAAAGTAACAGAATGTAAAGTGGCCTTGTATGCAAAGAACAAAAAGTGTCAGTGGTATATTGATAGTGGATGTTGAAAACATATGATAGGAGATGAAGTGAAATTTATCACTTTAACAAAGAAGGATGAATGCAAAGTAACTTTTGGATATAATGTATCTGCTAAAATACTAGGAAAAGACATGGTTTATTTGGGAAACAAAAAGAATAATGCAAAATACATGATGCTAATAAAAAACTTAAAACCTAATCTACTTATTGTAATCCAAACTTGTGATCAAGGACATATACTCATTTTTGACTCCCAAAAATGTGAAATAAGAAAAGAAGGATCATGAAAATTAGTTTCTATTGCACCAAGAACCTCAAGCAATGTGCATATATTAGATATTGAGGAGGAAGAAGAATGCATATGAGTCAAGTAGATGAAATATGGCTATGGCACATAAGGATGGGACACTTGAGATTTGATAACATGATCAAATCTAGTAAAAAATGGAGTTGTAAAAGACATGCCAAAAGTCATCAAGCCCTCGGGTCCTATTTGAAAACACTGTCAATTAGGGAAGCATACATGAGTCAGATTCAAGACAAAAGAGCATTCCACATCAAAACCCTTGGAGATTGTGCACATTGATCTCCGTGGGCCCTCTATGACTAGAAGCATATAAGGGTAACACTACTTCATGTTGATCATTCATGACTACACGAGGATGACCTGGGTATATTTTCTAAAAGAAAAATATGAGGCATTTGAAAACTTTAAAACATTCAAGACTTATGTAGAGAATGAAGCATATCTCAAATAAAATGTTTAAGATTATATAATGGAGGGGAATTTACCTCTAAAGAATTCAATAAGTTTTGTGAAGATCATGGAATCAAGGGACAATACTCAGCTCCAAGAACTCCTCAATAGAATGGAGTTGTGGAGAGGAAAAACAAAACTATTCAAGAGGCTGCAAGAACTATGTTGAATGAAGCCAAGATTCCAGACAATGTTTAGAGAGATGCAATATATACAACAATCCACATACTTAACTGAGCACAACTTCGAGCTAACCATGAGAAAACACCTTATGAATTGTGGTTTGGAAGACCAACATATGTGAAACATTTCAGAGTCTTTGGAAGTAAGTGTTACATCAAGAGGGATGAAGATAATCTAGGGAAATTTGACTCTAGATTAGATGAAGGTATATTTTTGGGATATTCACCTAACAAAAAGGCCTATAAGTGCTATAATCTAAGATTGCACAAAATATTGGAAAGTGAAAATGTGAAAATAGATGATCTAAAATTGAGAAAAATCAAATCTCAAGATGAAACACAAATTGATGAATGGAGAAGAACCAGTGATGATGAAGACAATGGTGAATCACAAAATGAAGAAGATACTGAAGAACTAGAAGAGAATGAACCAAAAACTGATGATGAGAAGGATGAAGAAGAAACACCCTTTCCAAAAGCACCATAAAAAAGAGTTCAAAAGAATCACCTTGAAAAATAGATTATAGGGGATAAAGATTCAAGTGTAGAAACAAGAAGGAAACTCATATTTGACTCTGAAAAAACAATGCTTTTAGTAATAGAACCCAAAAATTTTGCATAAGCAAGAAAAAATGAAGACTAAATAAAATCAATGAACGAGGAACTTGATCAAATTGAGAAAAATCATACATGGGAACTTGTCCCTAGACCCAATGACAAGAATGTGGTAGGAACCAAGTGGATATTAAAAAACAAACTCAATGAAAATGAACATATCATGAATAAAAAAACCATATTAGTATGCAAAGGATATGCCCAACTGAAAGGTATTGACTTTGAAGAGACTTTTTTCCCCAGTAGCAAGACTAGAGGCCATCAAAATGTTCCTAGCATTTGCATGCTTCAAAAAATTCAAAATCTATCAAATGGATGTCAAGTCAACATTTTTGAATGGAACACTAGAAGAAGAAGTCTATATTGAGAAACCACAAGGATTCATATTAATAGAAAATCAGGACTATGTGTGCAAACTAGAGAAGGCTTTGTATGATCTTAAACAAGCCCCTAGAGCATGGTTCTCAAGACTGGATCAATATCTGCAAAAATAAGGATATAAGAGAGGGACTAATGACAACAACCTATATATCAAAATTGAGGATCCAAATATCATTGTTGTGGTGGTATATGTAGATGATATTATATTTGGAAGTAATTTTACTATACTAAGCAAAACAAATTCTACAGAAATGTATAAAGAGTTTGAAATATCTATGCTAGGAGAACTGACTTTATTCCTAGGTTTTCAAGTCACTCAAACAGATAAAGGAATATCCATTTCCAAAACTAAATTTATCAAAGAAATGCTAAATAAATTCCAAATGGAAGACAATAAACCCATGTGCACTCCCATGGTCAGATAATGAAAACTAATCCTAGATGATGATTCACCAAGAGTAGACCAAACCATGTACAGATCAATGGTTGGTAGTTTAACATGTCATTAGTACTTCCAAAAACAATATCATCAACATAAATTTAAATTAATAAAATACTACCATGGGTTACCTTGATGTAGAGGTTGTTCTCTGCGCTTCCTTTCCATAGTTCATAGGGAGTTTTGTCGTTGTTGTTTCTGAGAATTACTCTGTTTTGAATGTGAATTGTTGTATGCACTGCATGTGTCCAAAAAATATCTGTCAATTTGGAATCCATTAGCATTGTTCGAGCCATTTCCTGTGTAATTATCATCCATTATGATAATGTTCCTTTGTCTCTGAACCACTCTCTGAACCAATATATGAATCCATACTCTCGTCCACTGTCATATATATGTCCAAATCTACTAAGTGTTCTTACAAATCCATCTTTGTCCATACTGTCCAAGACTCTATTGTACAAATGTCCATAATGATGACCCATTTATCACTATGCTATCATGAAGTCTTCACTACTACAACTGATTGTACTTCTACTAACTGAATTCTCTGGATCTGTCTTCTCAAACTCTGCAAGTTGCTCGAAGGATGGTTCTTTGGTCTATCACATCTATCACATAGAACCTCCGTGTCTAATATTCATATTACTTGGGAGTCTCTAAGACAGATGGCTCATAAAAAATCCTGCTCTGATGTGTATTCACCATCATCTTCATTGGTAGATTCATCATCTCTCTGAGCTCTGACTTCTTTCTTTCTGTCTGTGGATACAATGCCTAAAATTACAATCTCTTGAAATTGTTCCTTATTTACCTTTCCTTCTTTTCTTTCAGTTACTTTCCAAACCTCTCTGTATCTGACATCTTTCTTTTTCTCTGTAGAATTTTCTTCATCTCGTTTTATTGCCAATATTGCGATCTCTAGGACCTGGTCTTTGTTCACTTGTTCTTCGTGTTTTTTTATCCATACTTTCTTATATATGATATCAATGTTCTCTTTCATGGAAGTATCGATCATGCTTCTACAATCACTAGCTATGTGTCCATAGTTATGACATTTGTAACATTCAATGTTACGTGGGGCCACATAGACACTTCTTGCTTGAACATTTCTTTTATAATCCCTGCAATATACAACCTTATGTCCAAAATTAGTATAATAAAAACAATGACCATAAAACAAATTTGCATACCTAGGAGTGAATTATCTTCTTTGTGGTGTAGTCCTTCTGAAAATTTTCCTTGATTAATCATGATCATGATTGAAGCTTCGTTGTGGCTTGAAAATGGATGGTCTTTTTGAATATATATCTTCAACAATTTTCTTAGATTCTGGTTGTCCAAGATTCCTTCCGTTGAGTAATTCTACATAACTCTTTCTATTTTCTTCATTCTTCTTTTCTAGCAACCTAGAGTGCTTCTTTTCATTCTCTATAACTTATGTGGATGTTTCTGTCTCTTCAACGTTCTTGTTGAGCTTGATGATTTTACTTCTCAATGTGAAAACTTCTTCTTCTAGCTTCTCAACCTCTTCTTCTTTCTTCATTATCTGAGACTTCATGACTTCTTCTATTCTTTTCGCTTCTTTAAGCTGAATTTTTAATGTGATTATTTCTTCTTTAAGTCCTTTCTCTTCTTGACCAAACTCTGCCTCAATCTGGTTTAGATCGTTAGTTCTTTCCTTAAGATGATTTGTCCATATCTTCTCTCTCATTTATGCTTCTTCCTTGTGTGTTTCTATGTTGGCTTCCAAATACTGTTTTTGATATTCAAGATTTTCTCCGATCTTTCTAGCTTCTTCTAGATGAGTTCTTAAGTTCTCGATGACCTATTGGGATTCTTCAAAAATGTGAACACTTTCCTTTTATTTCATCAGTTCTTTCTTGAGTGACTTATTTTCTTCTCTTAGTTCATCTAAAGCACTAGTCAATTTCGCTTCATAATTGTCTTCCTTTTCAATTAGTTTTTTTGTCTCATTTCCTTCATGGAATTCTATTTCAAGATGTCTGCATTTTTCACAATTAAAGAAAAACAACATACCTTTGGTGATTATGCACTCTTCATCTTCTGAATCTATTTGACATGGTGAACATAATTATTCTTGATATGTATCTTCATCTTCTTTGGCATTATTTGAATCTACGATGGGTGAAGAATATATGTCATGTAACTTATCCCAAAGTTCTTTGGCTGATGAACATTTACCAACCTTTTCTCTTATCGGATTAGGTAATCCTTCCCAGATGAAATCCATTTCTATGTTGTTATTCTTCTTCAATTCCTTATTGGCTGCAGTCTTTTCCCTTTTTGAACTATCATATCTTGTAACAACTGATAGCCAAATACGATGTCCCTATGCCTGTAAAAGTACTTTCGTCCTTCTACTCCACATCTCATACTTTAAACCATTTTAATTATTAAACAATGGTACTCCATTCTTAGAATAATCCATGATCTCCTTACAGTGGTTAAACTATTTCCTGAAGGAACCTCACTTTGAAACCAATTGTTGGATTATTGAGAGGGAGGTGAATAAGTAATAGAGAAATTTAATCCTTTTTCACCATAAAATTCAATTGTTATATCAATGTATCATTATCATCCAATAGTTGTAGAGTAATTAAACAATAAACAAATGATCAATCATACACATACACAATACACTCATGTTTTATGTGGAAACCCAAAGAGGGAGAAAACCACATAATGATTTTTCTTATATGTCTTTAAGAATTACATTCACTGGAAGCACCAACTTCCTTTGTTTTCTAGTTGCAACTGGAAGGAGGCTCCAACCCCCTAGTTTCTCAAGCTACAGCCTAAAGGAAGCTCCAGCTCCCAAATTCTCTGGCTACAACCAGAAGGAGGCTACAACACTGTAGTTTCTTAGGCTACAACATGAGGGAAGCTCCAACTCCCCAATTCTCTGGCTACAACCACCTATCCTTGCCCCATCCAATCACCCTAATGTAAAAGTAGAATGATGTAACCATTGGCACACTATCACTGTGACATATACTATTGTAAAAATGTACCAAACAACCTGCACCAAACAACCTGTACCAATAACCTGAACCATGTGTCAACCATGCAAAAACCTGTAGCTCAACCTATAATCAACATGTACCATAAAACAATGCATCAAACATGCACCAACTTGTACCAAACAACCTGTAGTCAACCTATACCATAAAAAAGTGTAGCAACCATGCACCAACCTATACCTCAACCTGTACCATGAACAAGTGCATCAACCATGAACCAAACCTGTACAAATAACATGTACCATCAATGAGTGCATCAACCATGCACCAAATATGTACCAATCATGCATCAAATACACATAAACTATGACTCATCAATATGTACCAACATCATCAACTATAGACCTCATGTATGTGCCAAATCATCAACTACTTGTCTCAACCATGTACCCAACATGTACCTCAACCAAAATCTCTCATCAATTTCATCATCCAAATCTGATTTGTAACTCTATAATAGACTTGGTGTATATGATCGCATACCTGCAAACCTTCCTTAACTTTCACAAAAAGAGACTTTCATTTTCATCAAACTTTACTTTAGTCTCACATGACTAGTTTTGGATTAGTCAACAACCCTAACTTGCAATAATCATAACTATGTACCTGTAATGAATAAACATATAAAAATAGTACACAATGTTATTTAGTGTCTTGTCTGCAATTTCTCCAGGTTTCACTACTTGGAACCTCTCAAAAAAGGAGTTATGAAAAAAATGACATACCTTGTTGAATTTTGGCGTATTCTAGAGAGCAGACTTGTAGAGCATGCCCCGAACGAAATGTTTGTTGCGTGGATCTAAAAATTGTACACAGAATACTAAAGACTATAATATAACCAATACATTTTGTATTATTGAATTTGGATCTGTTATGAAGAATTTATGATGTTTTTACCCAAAACACCTGTTTTAGACTAGTTTCAGGACTAGCCACAAACCCTAATTTCCACGGCGTGTAACTCCAAAAATACAATGATGCACAAGATGAAATTTGTATCACAACTACGTGGATATGTTTCCTCAATGTTATTCCAATTTCATGGTCTGAATCATTCTAGAAAAAATGTTATTACGAAAATGGTGAGATGACCTGTAAATAACATACCTTAGAAAGCATCATCAAAATAATTTATCCTCTCTTGAACTTCATCCTTCTTTACTTCACATTCCCTCTGAAATTCGGCTTAGATATCCTTTGGTTACCTCGGTCACTTGTAGATATTCAATATGCTCAAGTGTGATTAAAATGAGATTTATACTTTCATGTAGCTTCCTCAAGGGGTTACCTTTTAACCATCTTAACCCACTTTCCTTATTTTAGGGTTAACCCACTTCTAACCACTTGCCCACTTAGTAATTTCTCCATTAACTTTATTATTTAAATAGTTTATTTTGTATCCAATTTGACTTATAATACACTCATCACTTCAATTTACCTCAAGGGTTTACCTTCTAACCATATTAAACCACTTTCCTTATTTTGACCTTTTGGGGCTTCTAGATGACTCATGCGGGTTCTCCAACTTCACATGGCCATAACTCTCTAACCGTGAGGAGTTATGTGATGTTCCACATACCACCAGAAATGGCATGACATTTACTATCCATCTAGAATATTCTTACCTGCAAATATATAAAAAATCATACCATTACCCATCAAACAAACTTGGGTCCATTACCCAAACCTTTCTCCCACTTCACATGACCATAACTCTCTAACCGTGAGGAGTTATGTGATGTTCCACATACCACCGGAAATAGAATAACATATACTATCAATATGGAATAGTATTACCTTCAAATATATCAAAACTCATACCATTATCCATCAAACAAACTTGGGTCCGTTACCCAAACCTTTTTGCTAGCGAAATTTGCTACCTGACTTTCTTCAAGGGTTGACATCAATGAAAACTAACCCAAATAATCAACAACAAAATCAACATATACGTCATGTATACTGAGGATTTTTTCTTGGGGTGAAGCAAGGGAAAGAAAAGAACAATTAAGAAGATTTTTTTTCTTTATTTCATGAAAAAAATAACTCATAAAATATACATGTACTTGGCACAATAAGATTGCACACACACAAGAGGCATTTGTTCACTCGAATGCTTGTGTTCATCAATATTTAGATCAATCAGTAGTAAATTTACAGAAACATGTTAAACCAGAATACTTGTTTGGTCTAATCCTAATCATAGACTCAATATGAAAATAAAAATCAACAAAAGAAAATAACAAAAATCAATAAGAAAATACGTAAAACAAGACTAAAAAACTAAAACTTGTGCAAAAGAAAATTCGTTATTTATTTACGATTTAACTTGCAATTATCTTTGCTATTTTTCTTTTCTCTCAGATTCAATATAATGTTTCAAGTGGGAGCAATTAGTGGTATAAGAGAAAATTTGATTTTCCTCATCCTTAAGTAAATATGAATTATTTCGTATGACATAGGTAATTATATATGGACCCATGGATTGAAATTGAGGTTTTCATTGCCCTTCAAGAGCCCTCTAGCTCTTCATAGAAGGGTTTAAAATAATTTCTCATGCAAATGAAAATTAAAACAAAAAATCACTTTTCAAATATGAAATAAAAATTATTTCATATTTCTTCAATTGAAGGGCAAGGGAATTTTTCTTGATTTTACAAATCTCATTTTTTTTTAACTTTTCGGTAATTTAAATTAGGAAATACAACATTTTCATTCCAATTTATAATGTTATAGTTTTTTCATCTTCAAAAGTAATTGTTAATTTATCTATTTTACCTAATACTTATCCTTTAAACAAAAAATACATCTTTACTTTAAAAAAAATAAAAACAAAATATTTAAAATATTCATTTCAATACATATTTTAAAATAAACTATATCAGACTTTACCAAATTCCTTGCTCTTATGGAAAATCTTACATAGGTCAAATTGGTATATCTTTCAAATCCCATCTTAAATAGAATATTGTTGACACTACCCACAAATGAATTTCCAAATCAACTATCGTAGAAAACTCCTTTAAATACAAACACCTGATTTTCTTTGACGAAACTAAAATCTTAGCCTCCACCCCTCATTACTCCTCTTGTCTCATTCGAGAATCTCTAGAAATTAAAAAACATCCAAATAATTTCAATCACAAATATGGCTACAAACTTAGCTAATCTTGGAAGCCCACCATTCATCATCTCGATCATCTGTCTTCTTCTAGTTAGACATTAGTCACCTGATTGTCCCTATGCTTGCCCCCATCTTGTCTTTATGTTTTGATTCTTCTCCTAGAAATCTAAATGTACCTCTCCAATGTATGCTCCCATCTTTTTATTTCCCTTTAGTCTAGTCACACCATTTATTAAATTTCCCCTATTACCTTTAATAATTATCTCGTATGGACCATATTAATTATGTCTCTTTTTATAGCTACGAAATCCTGTAATAACACATATTTGACCACTCTCTCCAAATACTTATGATCAAATTCAAATTTCCTCTTCAAACATTGAAGATTTGCTATAGATTTGGAATCATCATTTAAATCTCTTGGATATGGAAAGAACCTTGGAGATTTTAATGAGATTAGTTGTGGATATCTTGGAGATATTATGAGCTAATTTCTAGTTGTTGATATTTAGAAAATGGTTGTAAACACATGAGAAACTTGTGGATATGAATTTATTATTTGTTATTTTAGTTTCAAACCAAGTTTAT
>ML795306.1:123093-133574 GCA_009831015.1 Picea engelmannii
CCAAAAGAGAAAGGGGCAAAAACCTTTAACCGTTTCAGACCAATATCGCTCTGCAACATGGGATACAAAATTATCACTAAGATCATAGCAAACAGACTCAGGAGAGTCCTGCCGAAGCTGATTCCAGAAAATCAGGGAGGGTTTGTCAGAGGGCGACAAATTCTTGACAACATAATCCTCGTCCAGGAAGCCATACATACAAGTTGTAAAAAAAAAGAGAAAGGAATGGTGATTAAGTTGGACTTAGCCAATGCCTTTGACAGGGTCCGACACGATTTCTTGTTCGCAGTCTTGAAGAAATTTGGGTTCTCCCAAAAGTTTATGGATTGGATCAAAGCCTGCATCTCAGCCCCTTGGATAGCCCCCCTCATCAATGGGCGCCCCACCAGATTTTTCCAAGATTCTCGGGGGCTCAGACAAGGCTGCCCGCTCTCTCCCATGCTCTACATCCTCCAAGCAGCGGTGCTCAGCTTTCAATTGCAGAGCTGTCTCTTAAACCGAACCCTTCCTGGCATCAGAGTTACCCCTCCAACTAGCGAGGTGAACCATGCACAGTTTGCAGATGATACCATTCTCTTAGGGGCTGGCTGCATTAAAACAGCCCGGAATTTCAAGACGGAACTCGAAATCTACAAAGTATGCTCGGGCAGTGAAATTAACTATCTCAAGAGCAAAATCTATGGTTGGAATTGTTCTCCTCGAGAAATGCATCTCCTAGGGCGTGCCCTTGACATGGAAGGCATTACAGTTTGGGACACCTTCTCTTACCTTGGGATTCCGATCTTCAAAGGTCGAGCTATGGTGGCACATTGGTTACCATTGCTGGACAGACTAAAGCTAAAAATACAAGCTTGGGGGGTTAATTGGCTAACCAGGGCAGGCAAGCTAATCCTTATGAACTCGGTCATCACCTCTCTTCCTATTTACCAATGTTCAGTGCTGCTGGCCCCCAAAACCATCACCCTCAAACTCGATGCAATAATGAGAAGATTCCTATGGGAAGGAGGTAAAAATTGCGCGAGAAAACTCCATCTAATTAACTGGGCTACGATCAAGAAGCCAATCATGGAGGGAGGCTTGAATATCTGAGACACTGCTGCCCATAATCTTGCCATGGGCGGCAAACTACTCTGGAAAATGATCACGGGCAAACGAACCTGGAGCAAGCAATTACTCCGGAAGAAATACTTTCGAGGCGACAGAGATCGCTGCCTAGAGAGACCCCTCAAAGCCACAACAGGTTCCCCAATCTTCTATCTTTGTCTTCGCGCTCTGGATTTCTTCAAACCACATCTCACCTGGATTCCGAGCAATGGAGAAAAAATCAGATTCTTGGAAGACTCCATCCTAGGAGATTATCCTCTCTCAAGGAATCAAGACATTAAGCGAATTGGGGATTGGCTCTCAGCCAATAATTGTAAAACCCTCTGGGACATTTCCCTCTGGAACAGTGACTCCTCTCACTCCTGGCAAAGCTAGAACTTGGGGAGCTATCCGGAGGAGCTCCACGCAGAAGCTTTGATCCTTCTAGATCACCTCCATGGGAAAGCCCCGGTAAGTGCTGGACTCAAAGACAAACGGGGTTGGGGATCTCCCACAGGTAACTATACAGCTACAGCAGGTTATAAGGCAGCCCTAAACATCCCTTGGGTTCCCTCTAACCCAGGGCATTGGAAAGCAATCTGGAACTTCCCGTCAATCCCCAAAATAGACCACTTTGATTGGACCTTGACACACAATAGCATTCTAACCTTTGACAATCTTAAAAAGAGGGGATGGGAGGGCCCTTCCCGCTGTCCTCTCTGCAGAAGTCAAGAAGAAACTCCTGAACATATGCTGTTAGAGTGTGAGTTTTCTAAAAAAGTATGGAGTCTTCTTACAGGAACAGCCTGTCCAAGCCTCCCCTCTAAGGCCTCGGAGTTGCTAAGCTCGTGGCAGCCTCTCGCTCCCTTCAATATGAGAAAAAAGAATTGTCTCAAAACTCCCTGGATGTGGACTCCCAAATTCACTTGTTGGAAACTCTGGCTGGAAAGGAACAATAGAATTTTTAACGAAGTTGAAAGACTGCCTTCCCAGGTCGCAATTCAAGCCAGGACAATGTTGGCAGAAGCCCTTCAAGGCAAGCCCAATCTTAGCAACTCGGTCCAGCTCTCCGAGGATGAAGATAAATGGTTTAAGGAAATCAGTCAAAATTTCACCAGCACCAGCCAAATCACTTCTCGGCACTATCGGAAATGGGAGATAAGGTTGGAGGAACAGGCTTTCCTCCAGTGGAGATCATCACTCAAGGAATGGTCCCTTTTTTTCGACGGGGCCTCGAAAGGCAACTCGGGGCAGGCTGGAGGTGGGGGAGTAATTCTGGACCCTGATGGCAAAGTTCACAAGGAGTATGCCTGGGGCTTAGGCCACACCTCAAACAATCATGCGGAGTTTCTTGCGCTCTGGCAAGGCCTTAAACAGGTGATTAATTCAGGCATCCAAGAAATTAGGATCTTTGGAGATTCTATGCGGGTTGTGGAAGCTCTCATCACCAAAAAGGCACCCAAGGACTGCACTCTGGCTCAAGTTTACCGAAAATCTCTGCTCCTCCTGCTACAACTCAAAAAATATCATGTTTATCACGTTTTACGATCTTTGAACGGACTTGCTGACTCGCAAGCAAATCGGGGCGCTCTCATGGGCAAAGGACTGCTAACTTCAAATGAGATCACGTCCCCTCAGCCAATCCCCTAATCCTCTGGGAAACCGTGCTCCAGAACTCCACGTGATCCGCTTGAAGGACAGGACGAATTCCAGTTCCATCATATGCAATCAGGACGGAATATCTAACGCAGAGATTTGTATTACGAATCGGATCGAGGGTAATCCCGAGGAGGAAGCCCTGTTCTTCCTTAAATTTGGTAGGGAGGCTATTTGCTACCCTCATTCGCATCTCCGTCTTAGCCTACAGTCTGTGTTGGCAATGCCTCAGAGTAACTGCATAATGGAATCAGCTTCCAAACCTGGGCTCACCCCGAAGGAGCGCATTGATCTCATTCGGGCCGAGCTAGAAAGTATAAAGGCGTCCACAACCCGCCATAAATGGGAAATGCTCGCGCTGGAGATGGAGGACATCAAGGACGACCTCACCGATGAGATTCAAACTGGTTTAAAGGACTCTGCCAATATGATGGGAGAGCTGGGCAAGCGACTAAGCAAGCTGGAAACTCAGGTGGAGGAACTCACCAAAGCCCTTGGTAAGATATCTGAGGTCACTGCCGAGGCCTCTTCCAAGGCAGGGCGTTGATGCTTCGTTGGATACTATGAAGACCACGCAGGGTTATGAGCATCTGTTTTTCAGAAGGAATGGACAGTCCACATTAGAAGACTTTTTGTGCTCGGCATGTAATAGC
Source organism: Picea engelmannii (assembly GCA_009831015.1). NCBI lineage: Eukaryota > Viridiplantae > Streptophyta > Pinopsida > Pinales > Pinaceae > Picea > Picea engelmannii. Next base: position 126,486 of record ML795306.1, read on the forward strand.
AGTAAGCTACATAGGATACTAGTTTAAGGAATGAAAACAGAGCCTTGCTCTAATTTTGAATATGTACGGGTTGGAAGCCCCCTCTGCCTATTATAATAAAAGCTCATAACCGATTTTGTTAAAAAAAAAAAAAAATGGGTGCACTTGAAAAATTATATATTTACAAGTATAATAAAAAAATGGGTGCACTTGAAAAATTAAAAAGTGAATTTTACAAGTATATTGTACCAGTATATTTAAAAATGCATGTAAAGAAGTCAAATAAATATTTTACAAGCCCATGATTTTGGAAGTAAAATTGCATGTAAAAAGTCAAAGAAATATTTTCAATTGGTTTTGCCATCTGTGGTTTCAAGCCCATGGTATTTGCAAAGGTGAAATAAAACAATTAATTATTTAATTAATGAATCAACACATCTCTTCAAAACGGGTCATGATGATGTATATAAATAAATGTAATATTTGAAGAGGAGAGTGTGAAATGAACACAAATGTTTATTTGAAGAGGAGAGTGTGAAATGAATGGAAATGTAATATTTGAAGAGGAGAATATGATATAAGTAAAGATTGCATATCATTCCAAAAGGAGAGAGTGACAAATAATGCGGAGAAGAATATGTGTGTGTGTGTGTGTGTGTGTGTGTGTGTGTGTGTGTGTGTGTGTGTGACGAAATAGCGAACAAATCTCATGAAGGAATAAATAGAAAGCATACCTGGTGAAGGTAGAAATAACAAATAGATCTGGTGAAGGTAGGAATAACGAACAGATCTGGTGAAGGAAAAAATAAAAAGAAACATATTTGGTGAAGGCAGAAATAGCGAACAAATCTAGTGAATGTAGAAGTAATGAGTAGACATGGTGAAGGAAATGCGAATGTTTATCATCTTTTGAAGAAGTTGTATTGTAATTTAGGATTGGTGCCACTCAAACAAAGAGATTGATGTCTCTTTCTAAGTTTGTGCTTAGCGATGGGGATTGGTGTCTCCAGTAGGTTGGTGTCTACGAATATGTTTAAGAGTAGGTCGGTGCCTACCATGATTTGTACTAGTGGGGATTGGTGTTTCTAGTATATTGGTGCCTACAAATTTTGTAACAGTAGGTTGGTGCCTACAAAATTATAAGGAAAAGTTTTTATGGTTTTCTCCCAAAAGGGTTTCCACATAAATTATATGGTACTCTGGTTAATCGTATGTACGATTGATTTCTTATGGTCGATGAATGTTTAAATGAATAAAATATTGTCTTATATCGATTCATGCCCCCTCTCAGTATATGTGTGTGCTCAACAAACACCATGCATATAAGTTATTTTCCACAATGTTATCAATGAATAAACTTACAAAATACAATTAGAATTCAATATAACAAAAATCACCATAGACGAGACTATGATACTTAAGGGTGTTTCCCTCCTATACGACCCAATCCTCTCCATAATGCATCGTTGAAATAGTTACAAGAACCAATCAATGGAAAATTCAAAATTCCTAAAATCAATTCTATAAATGTTGGACAATAATTTCATCAACTAATGATATCACCAAGAATATATCATGTAATGATGGATATTGGTCTTCCTAGATAAGAGGTAGAGCAATTGATCGAACAACCTTATCTTAGGCAATAGTGGGGGATGTAGTGGATGTGGGTGTAGCCACGGTAGATGAAATGAAGGGGGTCGTGGTTGGGTAGACAAGTGCAATGATAGTGTAATGGTGGTGGTGGTGGGGAACAATAAACTCCGATGGGATATAGTATTAGACAAAGTCCCATGCAAGGAGAAAGTTATCAGGTTGGGTCACTTTCCAATATTTATTGAGGGGTAACACATTCTCAATTGAGATATCATATTATTAGAAGGGACCAATTCCCTTATTTTTATGTCTTATCCAACATCTCCCCAATTGAATACCATATAGTAAGATTAGCAACTAGAAGGAGAACGCATATTCGACAATGTTATCTGTTTCACTTTTATCAATAATGTAAGGAGCGACACAAATGTGTGAAACTAGAGTATTTATAGGGCCAATATGTCCAAGATCAATCTAATAAAAAAATTGATTCTATTTAATGACAATTTTAAACTTGTTCACCTCTTTTATTGAAAAGTATGTTATGATTTAGCCTTGAGACAAGAAGCAATTAGATGGTCATGCTAAAAGAAATATGTAAGAAAATCAATGTATTCATAGTGTAACAATTGTGTCCAATTTCCACCATTACCATATATTGAGAGTTTTTAGGAAGACCCTTTTCAAATTAGCTTCAATGCAAATCATGAGCAAAGAGAAAAGTTGACAAATTTACCCTATCGAGTAGCAAGGAAACAAACTTACCCAAGAGTATTAGAGTGTTTCTACTAGCCATGAGTGTTGGCATCCAAATATTCAAGAGGTAAGTTGGTCATTCACACTCAAATTGAGATTGGAGATAACGATTACGTGATTCAAATTCATATTCATATAAGAAAATGATAGTAGTTTCCACCCCCAATCTATGTTGGCATTGCTCTTGTTTATGGTCTAATTAAAAAACACTTGTAATTCTTATAAGTTATTTATGGTTACAATTATACACATCTTTGACTTATAACTTGGGTTCAATTTTTTTGGGCAAAAACTCATAAAGTTGTCTAAATAATTGTGTGTGAGGTTCCCCAATGGAGCACATAAGTGTAACTGCTACATCAACTGTGAGAGAATATATATCATACCACATATATGGGAATATCATCTTGTAGGAGTTGTACAGGCCAAAAAATAAAAGACAATTACAAATACTTTACAATTATTTTTACCAAATACTTATCAATTGTAAAATTATATACATAATCAATGAGAATTTAAAAAGTATTTCATACTAACCTCATCTAAGAAATAATCATGCACAAGAGCCTATGTCAGCCCATAGCAAGTATGCCACAATTACAACATCAATGAGGATCAATTGGATTGGAACCAAAATGGCCAACCTAGCCAAATGTCATGCCTAGTCTAGAATTGACAATGTGGCTTGAAGGCCCTACACCTAGTGGTCTAACATCGTCTGATGATGGCTCTTGATGGGATGTTTCCACAAATTCCACAAATACACTATGTTGAAGTAAACTATGTGTCAATGATGATATCACAATACTAATGGAATGAATCTTGTCTCCAAGCTAAGGAAACAAGGGGGGGGGGGGTTTAGGTGTATGCCTAGGAGGGGGATATCAATAGGTTATGCCTAGCCCTTGCTCAATCCTAATCATAGCCAATAGCACCCCCATGGAATTCACCAGTGTCAAAATAATTGGCATGGTGACCAATAATAAATTCAACCCATAATTTACGAAGAAAACCCAATGGAACCTCCCTATTATTACATGGAGGTTTATCACATACCATAAACCACCTATCCATCTAGTAGTCTTTCCATAGTTGGAATATGCACCAATCCATGCAAATATGTCTCTTTCTTGAATCATGGGATTGGTTGGTTCTAGGGTGAATAAATAATTAAACAATCATCCCTTTGGTTATATGCAATTTTTTTACCCCTTACTTATGTTGGTTGAGTAGTAACCTCTCATCCTAGCCTTATATTCATATATATCATATAACTAGCCATAGACATGGTCAATGGAAGAAACAATGTTGTCAAGCAAGTGGCCAATGAAAGATAATATGACTCTCTAGTGTTCCTAAGCTCACCAATTAGGTTTCTAAGTTCATATAAACATTGATTAGTTTATGTGTACAGATCTTGTGGGAGTGGTTGGGTTTGGGTTCAAAATAGACTTTTGCTCCATATTATCAAAATAAAAAGTGCATTTAAATAATAACAAAAGAATTTTACAAGTTGTGTAAAACTCTATAATTTAACAAATATAAAAATGAGATTTGGAATAAATGTACATGGAAATAAGAGCTCCTCTATCCAAAATGTGGAGCTCTATTGATACAAACCTGCCTCCTACTTTTTCTTGGCAAGTTTGGATCTAATAAGCAACAAAACATACTTTTGGTCAAGGAAAATATAGAGAAAAAGTGCTAGAGGGTTGAAGAAAATAATGGAGAAAGGGGTCACAATTTTGTTTTATTTGTATAGACAAATAAATGTGCACATGTTTTTAACAAGTGCACCAAATTTTACATAAATACAAATTATGTGGATTCAAAGTGTCCAAAAGGCAATTGAATGCATGGAACTTTGACATGGTTTGAAATTATTTAAACAAGAATGAGTGTGCATTTTTAGAGCGCACACACATTTTTAAAGTTCACAATGAGTGTGTGTTCCCATTGCAATGAATTTGGAAAGCAACTTCGTGCAACCACCCATGTATTTTTGATGTAAGGAAAAGTTTCAACTTTACTCCACCTCTAATTATAAGGTTTGATGATCTATCATTTCTCAAATTAAAATACCAATGATGATCTATCATTCCTCAAATTAAAATACCAATGATGATCTATCATTGGACTTTTCGTTGGTTATCTTTGGGGGGAATATTAGTCCTGGTAAATTCTGTCCTTCGAAATATGCCAATTTTTTGGCTCAGTATTGCCAAAGTCCCTGTAAGCATCATCAAGAAACCGAGTCAATTGTTGTCCAACATTCTTTGGAAAGCAGCAAATAAACCATCTAGTTTCCATTTAGCGGGTTGGGATAAGATTACAAAGCCCAAAGCTTATGGTGGTTGGGGTATTCAAAATCTTCACTGGTTTACAAAAGCTTTAGCTACAAAATCTTTATGGAGGGTGTTGTTTGTCTCATGTCTTTGGAGTAGAGTTATGAATAAAAAATACTTGAAGGGAGTTGATCATGTCATCTTCTGGTTGAGGTTTGAAGTTTACAAATATCTTGTTGCATCTAATTTATGGAAACACCTTTTGGGTTCTTTTCCAATTTTGAAGCGATGGTGTGCTTGGAATGTGGGATGTGGTACTAGAGTTTTTGTGGGCCATGACCCATTCATTGGATGCAATTCCTCCTATAAGCTTTCTGCAGAGTTGATCATTTTACTTCATGATGCACAAATTTATTCTTTATCACATATCTCTAATCCTGTTGCTCACAACCACTTGGACACCATTGGTTGGCTCTCTTCTGTTGATTTAGGACTGAAAGGTTCCTATGCTATGGAATGGGATGCTTATCTGTCAATGCTTAGAAGTAGTGGCATTTCTTTGAATAATGAAGAGGATAGAATTCGTTGGTCCTGGGATTGCTGCTCAGGAAAGGTCACTGCTAACCTAGCTTACGAAGCCCTGGTCTCACAACATTGTTTTGAGGAGCCTTGTTGGTGGTATAAAGTTATTTGGAAAGTTAATATTCCATAAAAAATAATTTGTTTCATTTGGCTTTGCCTACACAACCAAGTTCTCACGGGCGAGAATTATAGACTTAGAGGAGGCATAGGCCCGTCGGTTTGTCCTTTGTGCTTACATGATGAGGAAACAATAATTCACTTGTTTGTTGATTGTGCAATATCACAAGGTATCTGGAGGGAGGTTCTTAATCAGCTTCAATTCAGAGGTAACTTGAATAGGCCTTCACTACAAGAAAATCTACTCTACTGGTTCTTTTCCTTTCCAAATCACAAGACAATTCCCTTCCATATTCTATGGGGAATTTGGAATAATAGAAATAACATACTTTTTGAAGATTTTCCTTGGAATGATGGTCTGATATGCAACAAAATTATTATGGAAATCAAGGAATATAAAGATGATTATGAAGGTATCATTTTGGACTATATTTTGTCTCCAGTTTACTTTGAAAACAAGCCTATTGGTTTCTTTGATGGAGTTGCTGCTGGAGGTAAATGTGGAGTTGGAATTTTTCTTAAGTTTAGCACATAACATGTTATTAAAGCTACTATCATTGCTGGTGAAGGTACTAATACTAAGGCCGATATTCTTGGGTTATGGGGACTTCTCTCTCTAGCAAAGTTTCTTCATCTTAATGAATTAATGATTGCAGGTGACTCTAAGGTGATTATAGACTGGTTTGAAGGAAAATGTACAATTCACTTACAAGTTCTATATCCTTGGCAACAAAAGATCCAAGCTTATAAATCTCATTTCACTTGGCTTCACAACATGCACATCCACACACAATTTAACATTATTGCAGAAGACATATAGTGGGATATATAGTTTTTTGTTTTTCTACTAAATGTTTAAATGATGGAAATGTATAAGAAACAGAAATTAAGATAGCAGTCAGATACAAGCATGTATAAAATCATCAGGTTATGGATTTTGGTGCTACTCAAGTCACATTACAATATACTTTTGTATATGGAAAGTTTCCTTTAATTCAAACTTGAATATCAATGAAACTGCTTAAATACCAACTACAACAAGATCTAAAAAAACCTTGAATTGTTTTCAAAGAGTAAGTAAATATTTTCCTTGTACTTGCTTATCTAACAATGAACCATAATAAAAAGTCATAGAACCAATAGCTACAAGTCCAATTTCTCACATCTTTGGCACAGTTGCTGCACTACTCGGGCACTCCATTGCAATTTGGGACAATTTTTGGCATAAACCCTCCGCAACAACATACAATCTTCAATGCCTTCCACCTCTTCTAACTCGGACGGACAGCCATTGATCCCACTGACCCATAGTTCTTGAAGCTTTGTCAGTTGCCCCAATCCCCGTATGCTCTTCAACTTCACACATCCACTTGCATAGAACCAGCTCAAAGATACCAATGTTTCAATATGTGGCAACTCCTCCAATCCTATGCAATACCTAATGTCCAGCGTTTGAAGTTTTGCAAGACCATTAATCTCATCTATTTTCCTCAAATTATGACAGCCCGCAAATGATAAACGTATGAGTGTATTTGGCAATTTTCCAACCTCCACCACATTATAACAGCTAGCGATGGAAAGAGATCGAAGGTTGAAACAAACACCTTCAGCAAATGATACCTCTGATATCCCCGTTCCTTCAACCGTCAACGTTTGGAGCCGCGGAAGTATGCACTTCTTTCTTTCTCCTTTCACCTCCTCCTTCAACGGCAGTTCGCGTATCAACGGACACCATTCTACTGTCAAGTCAGTCAACTGAGTCAACAGTCCAAGG